>JALLBH010000365.1:0-36124 GCA_036940005.1 Skeletonema menzelii | reverse complement strand
TAGGACGTCGTACATTTAATTTTGTGAGCTCATTATGAATCTGGCGAGCTGATCTAACAGAAGAAAATGCATTTGTCTGTGTTCCTTTCAGCCCGACGCTCAGCAAAGCTATTGGCAGTAGTAGTAGATTGTTCATATTAGATACATATATTGTTGAGTCCGTGTTGTGAGTTGACGAGGGCGATAAGAGATGAGAGGAGGAGCTCCCACAGCGGCATAAAAATGTTTGTACTTTGAGCGTAGAGCCCCAGTATGTTTTGTGAAATATAATTACAAACGAAGAACAGAATCGAATTCATTTAATCATTGGCTGTGAAAGGAATACAATATTGATGTATTGTGTCGCAAGCCACCTCACAACATTCACATCATGTCCTTCACATGCCTCGTCAGTCAACAGCATTGCAGTCAGATAAAAACGCATCGATACAATACATAGGCAGAAATTAATTTTATCATCCATCATGCGGTCCCTTCTTCTCGTTACGCTATTAGCATCATGTCTACAAAGTGGAACTGCTTTTGCTCCTCTCGCTGGGGTATCTGCAACATCGGTCAAGAGCACAGAAAATATCGACCTGGGCAACTTTCTGCAGAGTAACGATGACGGAGACAAAACGATGCTTGTGCTCGGAACATATGCTGCTGATTTTAACGCAGTAGAATATGCTCAGAGATTGCGTTATTACATACCTGAGTTGAAGAAAAGAGGCATCAATAAATTCGGCATTGTGCTCAATTGCGAAGCTGACGCTGCGTTAAAGTTGGTCGATCTTGTTGATTTGCCCTGTGATACATCTGGCGGTGAAGTTACATTGATGATCGACCCTACGGGTCAAGCTGGACGAGCATTTGGTGTTGGAACAGGCTGGAGGTCAGATGACAAGGAAATGTCACCATATTTGAAGCTATTTGGAATGTTATTCGGTCTAGGAGCGTGGGCTACATTACCAGCTGTAATAGGAGGATACATCGGCAATCCGTTCACTGCACAACCCTGGATTGAAGATGCCATGGCTGTGGGAATCAGGAAGAATCGTTGGCCTGACAATGGTTTGGAATTGAATGAATCAGGAGATGTTGTAGTTAACAAATTCCAAGAGCTACCAGTAGTAGGCGAGTGGAAACGTCGTCCTCTTGAGCTAGCTACACTACGCTTACAGAATATGGTCGACATCTCCATCAAGAATTGGAAAGAGTTAGCACCCAAAGACAATGCCTTGAAGGAAGGCGTGTTGACCCAGCTTGGTGGATGTGTCATCTTTGATTGTGCAAAAGATGCTGTCGTATTTGAATGGAAAGATCCTGGCATTTGTGCTGTTGCTAACTTTGAGGATATTCTTGAAAAGATTCCTGTGTTATAATAATAGAGGAGCTATTCCAACGCTAGCCATGTATTTACAATTTCGATTTTTTTCTGTTATAAAGCACTGGTCTTCGCAGCCATTCTCGGTGCACTCACTTCTGACCTTCCTTCGTAAACTCTTTGAAGTATGGCACAACCAAAGATCCAATCACAAGCTGCAACGGGTGTATCAGCATAAGTGGAGCACAATATGCAGCAAGATTTGGGTTTCCTTCAAAGATGGTATTTATCAATGGCAGCCCGAACGCAAGCGTCTTGTGTGAGCTGCAAAATGCTGCCGCGACGGCTTCTCCAGGAGAAAGATGCATGAGTTTGCTCTTGAAGAAAGTGAAAAATGTCATCAGTGATCCGATATGCAACAGTGGTAATATGGTAAAGAGAGTAATTGCATTTCCCAAATCCAGGCCTAGGCCTTTCGTGAATGCATTGCAAAAAGCATTCCAAACAATACCAAGAAGGACAACTTCCTGAAGCCTCTTGAAAAAGGAGGAATGTTTCGTGTAATAGTCTTTTACAGGTGTTGCACGAAGTGCTTGACCCACAGCTGTTCATAGGTTGTCATATTCATCATCGGATGAAAAATTTCGCAGTCAGAAGTTTGTAAATAATGATACAAATCGTTGAATAGAGTATCATAATCACTCACCCACTGGAAGCAAAACCTTGTTGCATAGCTTCGACACAAGCTCAAAGAACGGAAGCTCAATCGACTTTCCAAAGAATCTCAAAAGCAACGCAGGAGTCAAGAAAATACCAGCCATATTACTAATAACTGTGTTGCACAGTGAAGTGGCAACATTTCCTCCTGATGCCGATGTTAGGATGATGCACATGTTGATTGTAGTTGGAAGACATGTTAAAATCAAAAGTCCTTCCAGTAATGGCTTGGAGAGGAGCGACGGAGCAAACAGTTCCAGCCCTTTTGTCAATGGTACACCTACCAAGAATGGCCATGCGCCAAATGTCATTAGTTGGATGAGACTATTCAATTTCAAGTTTGCAGCTGCATTTGTGAGCTCAGAGAGTTTGAGGCTAAGTCCTGAGAGGAGGAAGATTACTGTCACTCCATACCTCCCGATGAATAGTTCTGGTCTCAGCACACTGCCATTTTTTCCGAGCTTTGTATGTGAAGGTAAGTGTAAAATCGATGAGACCGGTGCCGATCATATGAGCAAAACTAGCTGTAGAAAAAGAATCGATGCTTCATAACCTAATGCGATGATGTGTGCTTACCTCTGGCAAGAGTTTTGCAAAAGAAACGGCTACACCCATCCCGATAAGGAAGAAATTCTTTGACACGAATGCTCTCGACTTTGCAACTATGGATGGAGGCGATCCATCTCTTCCTCCTCTGATGCCAACGAGATCGTCACTAGTGACACGCAACCCATCATTCGTACCCCCCAAGTGTGATGGTCTTGGGAATGCACATCTGGGTTGCTTGGGGGCATTATTTATCCGCGATGGAGCAACTACCGGAGGAGCCCTTTGAAAGGCAGTTGTCGACGTTATGAGAAGGAGGAATAGCGCTTTCATTGCTGGTAATCTTCTCACTTTCAACCCGACTCTACTTCTTATTGACGCAACTTTCATTTCAGCATAACCAGGGCAACGTTAGGCGAGCAACGTTGCTATCGATGGAAGGTGATGGAGATGAGAGATGATGTAAGTGACCACACTCGCTGAGAACTCGCTGGCTGCCTCCGGGAGCTGAGATAATAGAGCTCTGATAGCGCGAGAGCGCGAGATCTTGCTGGCTGTCTCTTGCTGGCATTATTAGAGTATGCAGAGCAATGCAGAGTTGCGCTGCAAGCTGAACCCCCTATCAATCCGCAGGCGATCATAAACCGTTGACTCTCTTATTGGTGGCACTGCTATAATTGTAGTATTTTGGGGCAAACATGGAGTCTATTGACGGAGAAAGTGAAAGTGCAGTTACTACTACTCCTACCATCGATGAGGCTGCTGTAAATAATGACGGAGCTAATGATTCCGATACAGCCGATGTTGCCAATGCAACAGCAACTGCAGCTGAGGGTATTGCAATTTCAGATGAGGTTCTTGATTTTTCATCGTTTCCTGAGAATAATAACACGGCGGTGACTGCATCGAATGATTTTGATTTACTTGGGTTTGGAACAGAAGAAAAATTGCAACAAAAGGATATACCAGTTGATGATAAATCTGCTGCTAATGAAAACGAATTGAATGATGTGTGTACTGAAGATGGGGAGAAAAATGATGCAACTGGAAACAGCCCAGATTCGGATGCTGCTGCAGAGGAACCTGTGAACACAGAAGAAGCAATCGTCACTGAACCCATTTCAAACCAAAATGATACAGATGAAGGCGATCTCTCAAATGATAGTGAAATGGATACACCCGAATCCGAAACCATTGAGCAGATACAGCGAAAGACGATGGAAACAACCAACTCGGACGTTCGTAATGAAACTGGCGCAGTTGAGGATTTGTTGAGTGTTGCACTCAACGAGCCTTCTGCAACAGTCGTAAATTTACCAGAGAGCGCTGGCAATGAAATTGATACGGAAAACTTGACGCTTCTGAATAAGGAAGAAGTTATCAATAATAACGGTGACTACTCTTTGGAGGCCTCAGACACGAAACCAAATGACGCATCTTTTCCTCCTGATCTTTCTGATGGCAGTGGCATTGAACATGTACCCGTGGATGAGGCATTGGTATCAACTAGTGACAACAAAGTTGTTAGCGATGCCAAAGACGGAGATGATGGCCAAAGAAATGTCGAGGAGATGTCCCCACCAAGCGATGAACCCACCGCAACAGTTGTAACGTTGCCAGAGATCGCGAGCAATGATTTTAGCGAAGTGTCCAAACAATTGAATGTTGCAACCAACAACATCGATGTAATTTCCGATGATATGCAAACCAATGAAGTTGGCACTGAACATACTCAAGATGACATACAACACAAAGAAGAAGAAGGCGACGAATTCCAAACTATCGAAGATAAAGATGGAATCAATATTGCCACTGTACAGAACAAAGAAGAAGCAATTCCTAAAATTTTTGCTCCCGCTGAAACACACACAGAGGAAGAGGCAGAATGGCTGTCGATGGGCTTGACTCTAGGGGATGCTCTTCGTCAAATTGTCACACTGACCGAAGAAAGGGATTCTGCACTTACAATTTGTCAGGAAAAAGATGATGTCGCTACGCAAGCAGAATCTTTACTAGTTGAAGTCCAGGTTAGGTTAGAAGCTGAAATGAATCGACGAGCAGAATCGGATTCTAAAGCCCGAAAGTTAGTCGAACAAATGAACACATACGAAGAGCGACTGAAGGCATACGAGAAAATGGAAGACGAGCTAGAAGCTGCCCAAGCAAATCTTGTCACAACCGTTTCGGAAAAGTCGAAATTGGAGTTGGAGATAGCCAAGTTGCGTGAGGTGAGGGATGAGTCTGAGAGAAAGGAAGCAGTATTATCTAACAGGCTTAATGAAGCGAAAAAGAAAGAAGCGAACAAGTCAAACACCGCCGGACGCTTGGAGCTTGACAACGAAGAGCTCAGGGCCAACCTTGAAAGTACCAAGGCGGAGCTTGAATCAACGTCGAAGGCAAAGGCGAAACTTGAGGGCACACTGGAAAAATTGAAATCCAAAGCAGTCGAGAGAGTCAAGCAAGCAGAAACTGCATTAAAGGAGGAACGTGAATTGAATGAGGAACGGAAAAGGAAGATGAAAGTATTTGTCGAGACAAAAGCTGAAGAATTGAGAGAAGCAAAAGAAAGTGCAAATGATATGCAGAAAGAGTTACAAGAGACTCGGTCTTCGCTAACTGCTAGCAGGGAACGGGAAGAATCGATTCAGAAAGATGTAGAAAGTGCACGCATAAAGTACAGAGAGGTCCAACGAGATATGGAAAGAATGAAAAGAAACGCAGAAGCGTTGCACAGCATGGGTAACAACTTGGAGCAAGAGCTGGAAAAGAGTGCAAACGAGACAGAAGAACACAAAAAGAAGAGAATATCCGCAAAGCACGAGCTCATGACAATGATGCGGACACTGGAAGTTGAAAAGGGAGTGAGTGAAAAGCTACGAGAGTCAATGAAATTCACATTTGCTCCAAAGGCTCAAAGTCAACAGCAGCTACTATCAGAGTGCCTACGAGACCTGGAACAGGAATTGGATCGCTTATCCCTAAAACTTGGGAAATCTTTGCTACCGCCAGCGCAGACGGATGACTCAGAGCCTTCAAAGAACGAGGAAGGAATGGAACGTTCTGAATCTAATGCTTCCGGAAAGAAAACGAGGAGAGGGCGCGCAGCGAAGACAGATATTGACACAGAGCGTCTTATTTCCAATCTCGAGCACGAGACACAGTCTGTAAGCAAAGGGATTATGGCGCTTGTGAGCAGCATTGAGAGAATGAGGGTCCTGCTCGACGAAGACAACACATTCAACTGCATGGCATTTTTTTCTAACCACTTGGGATTGTCTATCGGAACAGGAGAGGCCCGTCATCAAAGACTTTCTGACGAGACTACCGCTGATGATCGTGAAGAAGCCATATCCATTACTTCGTTTGAACAAAGATAGCTGATAAAAACCGGAAATTCAAGTGGCAACATCTTAGTTTAACTCTCTCTCTCTCTTTCTAGACTACAATCTTGAAATTTCTAGACTACAATCTTGAAATTATTCTAATGCCTCAAGCTGTTCGGCTAATTCAAGCCATTCCAGTTCCTTTTCTTCGATTTCTTCTTCCACTTTGTTCAGACTGTCAGTCAGATCTGCCAGCACAGTCCAACCTTCATCAGAAGAATTATCTATAGCACTCTGCAGCTCAACGGCTTTTCCCTTTAGCTTCTCTATCAGGGGCTCAATCCGTGCAAGGTCCTTTTTCATCTTCTTTATCGAATTCATGCGCGCAACTCGCTGCGCCTTATCTTCTACTTCGGGTGCATTTTCCTTGCTGACAGCAGGTCTTGCGGCAGCGTCATCTTTGTTCTCCTGTTCAATTAAACACTCGGCGTAATCTGACAATGATCCCAAGTAATCTTTCACGATACCGTTGCCCTCAAACACAAATAAATGATTCGTAACAGTGTCCGTAAATGACCTGTCGTGACTAACAGTGACCAATACACCTTTGAAGTCCTCGAGATAGGATTCAAGAGCTCTTAAACTGTCTAAATCCTGTAGTGACAAAGAATAATGTGAGTATAAATGTTGAGCAAAGTATATCACGCGCTGCATCAAATGAATACTCACGACATCATTCGTAGGCTCGTCAAGTATTAAGAAGTTTGGTCTCTTTGCAAGCACAGATAGTAGCTGCAACCTACGCCTTTCGCCTCCAGAAAGCATGCTCACTCTTTCTGGCCAACGATTTCTGGGGAACTGAAATTGTTTGAGCATTTTCATTGCTTCTTGCGGAACTTCCCCCATTGTTTTCCCAGACCCTGCTTCAACGCGCTCCTTTACAAAATCGAGGCAGCTCTGCTCTTCGTCAAGGAAGGGGATCCCCATTTGATCATAAACACCAAATACAACCGTTTCGCCCAATTCAATGGTTCCGGAGTCTATGCTTTGATCGCCTGTCAGGCTGCGAATAAATGATGACTTCCCTACACCGTTTCTACCTACAATACCGATTCTGTCTCCTTTGTTGAAGTCGTAGGAAAAATCTTGAAGTATCTTTTTCTCCCCAAAGCTCAGAGAAACATTCCGCATCTTCAAGATGTTACCTCCTAGTCTCCGTTGACCTTCGCTGGACAGCTCAAGGGTTGGGTCCTTTACTCGTGGTTTTGTGGATTTTTCCAACTTATAGAATGATTGTTCTCTAGCCTTCTGTTTTGTTTGCCGGGCCTGAGGTTGCCTTCTCATCCAATCAAGCTCTTTTTTGTACATGGCCTTAGCTTCAGCGTAAGCTTTATCTTCATTAGCTAGCCTTTCTTCCTTCCCTTGCAAGTAAGTTGCATAATCACCTTCATAAGTGTAGAATGTTCCTCTGTCCAGCTCCAAGATTGAGCTGCACACATCACCCAAGAAAGCACGATCGTGAGTAACCGTTAGCAATGTCATCTTCTTCTTTTCTCGAATCAAGTCACTTAACCAACGAATTGCGGCCAAATCCAAATGGTTGGTTGGCTCTGATATTTGAGAAAAGAATAGTGGTCAGTGGTTATCAAAAAATGATTCGTGTTCAAAGTATTACACACGTATCGTTCTGAAACAAGCAACATACCATCAAGAATGAGAACATCTGGCTCTCTTACTAATGCTGCAGCAAGTGCTACACGTTTTCGTTCTCCCCCCGACAAGGAACTAAGCGGTTGATCCTCAAGTTGCTTCACTCTAAGCTTGGTAGATACTTCATCTGCCTTTGTCATCACAGACCACCCATCCTTTGTATCCATCAACGTCGCAGCAGCGGAAAATGCATCAGGGTCTGTTGCTGCATTTAATGACGCAACTCTGTATTGCCGCACAGCTTCATAGACCGACATGCTTCCAGAACTAACAGCTTTGGATGTTTTATCTGTCACTCCCAATAATGCGTCCGAAACAGTAATATCGGATGGGGATGGAGGTTCTTGTTCGACAAAGGCTACAGTAACATCCTTCGGGCACTCGACTTCACCAGTGAAGGGTACATTATCCCTAGCTTTCCCACTATCGCTCCCATAACCACATGCCTCAGCTAAGATTCGAAGGAATGTCGACTTGCCGCATCCATTACGTCCAACCAATCCAACTAATACGATTTTGTTAGAAAAATACAGATGGTTCAGCATCATACAAGCAATGGAAGCATTTTCTAAAAATGCATCATGACTCACCTCGCCCTCCACGCGGTAAGATATATGATGCAGATTGCAATTGGTACGTATTTCCACCATCAAATGAACATGTCAGATCTCTCGCAGTGATGGCTGGAGGTCCAGAGATGATGGACGCGGATGGTTGTTCATCAGTTGTGTCTGTTATGGATGAGAGAAGCAATGTCTTTGATGGATGACGATGTGCAGTGAATGGAACTATTGGCTGAAAGCAATGCACCACTACCAAGGAATTGGATAACAGTAGATTTAGGAGGAGGAAGTTTAGCGATTGGACCAAGAGAACGTTCGTTTTGGAGGCCATGGTGTCGACGTCCTTCTATTGCAAAGCGCAAAGCAAATTATTGTGCGTGTGTAGCGTGCGTTGATGTGAATGATGGGGGAGCTTCTGGGAGCAGGGGGAAGCAAGCGAAGGGGGAAGTTGCAGGAGGGGTCTCAATTAGAGGGATCCCCTTTGCTGTGTTTTGTTGTCAAGCCGTTTCTCTCGGTGGATTTCAGATTTCATCGATCGACACCTTTTTTCGACCGAATGACAATAAAAAAGCAATACAGCCAGATGCAGCAGTGAAATCATTAGATAATCTCTTGTAAGCTAAGGAGGACAAAGACAAAAGCAGCATCATGGTTGGGGGAGAAGATATAAAGGAATTCCCCCAAAGTGCCGCCGCCACTGAAGTTGAAGCGGCTGCAACAAATGACAATAATAATAATGACAACAATAAAATCTCAGAAGAAAAGAAGACCGATGAAGGCCCTGCCTCCACCATCAGCGGCAGTATCCTAAGGACCTGGACTCACAGCACGGCCGAAGTTATGACTGTGACACCAGGCGATGACTGCCCGCAAAAGGCGCCGCTAGGGGCATTTGAGGACAGTAATGTGGACGACACCCCATATGAGCACGGCTTCGAGCCAGGTGATCACATCATACGATGGGATATGCTGCCCATACTCTGGCCGATTCAGATTCACGGCATTGTATTGGAAGTCAGTGATGACAAAACGACAGTCACCATTTGCGATTTTGGAATAACAACAGTCAAGAATGATGCAGTGGAAAAGAAAATGGCCAAGGCTGACAGGGAGAAGGATGTTGAGAAGATGTTAGAAGAAGAAAATGCAAAGTTTACTGAGGCACTCCAGGACGAAGGGGATGATGGCAAAGCAACACAAAGTGATGGGTCAAATGATGCAAATGCTGTAGACGAAGATAATAAGAAAGGGTCAAAGAATCGCTTGAATATTGTCATTCTTACAAAATGGTCAGATCTGCGCAAGTGGAAAAAAGTGAACTACGAGGGACAAGGTCTACTCAAGAAAGGAGGTGGGATGGGGAAAAATCTGGAAAAGCTGGGCAAAAAGACAGAACAGCTTTGGAGTTCTGTTACCAAATCATTTGTGAGGAAGGAAAGTACCGAGTCCAAAAAGGTGGTACATCATGCACCATCAGTCCGCCATGATGTGAACGATGAAGGTTATTGTGTTCATCACCCTGAAATTCAACTTCAGCGACGACGACAAGGGAAAGGGGACGATGGCCAAGATGATTGGTCAATCGTTAGGAAGAAGTGCCCTGAGTGCATACTGGAAGACTGTCCTGCCATGATGGGGGGAGGAAGTCCACCATCAAGAACCGCCACAATTGAATCTGAACCCACATTTTCGAGCGTCGAAGAAGAAGAGGGCCGCGAGGATCGTGCAGAAGAATGCAAGAAGACTAATGCCGCTGCATCGAGTTTGAGTGATAGTGATAGCATCCAGGCTCCTTCAGGTTTAAGCCATACTCGTGCTACAAGTAGCACTTCTAGAGAAGACAACAATGAAATTTCAACTGACGCAAGCAAAACTGATCCCAAAGATGCGTTGGAAGAACCAACAACATTGGCACAAATGATCACAGAGGCGAATAATATCGATAAATGCACGGTACGGAAAGCCGTTGTAAAAACTGCTCCGGCATCGCCAGCGAAGGAACAAAGTTTTCGCAAGCTATCTTCCTGGCGACAGGGATCTTTCATGAAATCAGTGTCTGGACTATTTTCGTCACAGAAAAGTGAAAAGGAAGAAGAATCTCTAAGCGCAGAAACATCAGCTAGATCACCGGATGCCAAAGGCGAAATAGGCGAAGCTAAAGCAAATGAGCTTCCAAGATCAGATCCAGCGGTACTCGTATTGGCACGAACACGTTTTATCCTAGAGCGTGGTGAGGAGATCTTGCCACCGTATCACATCATCAACTCTAACTCTGAATGTATTGCAGTCTGGTAAGCGATTCATGTTCGTGTGTGTCGTAAGTGCAACTTCAATCGGAAAGATACCATTTTTCTAACTTTGTTTTGTTCATATGTACCTCCTCTAAAGGTGCAAGACGGGACGTTGGTCAACACTTCAGGCATCTGTCTTTTTGCACTCAACAGCAATTGGTAACGCCAAGTCGTCAACGGTAGCTGGCATTGGTGTGGCAGCAGCAAATCCATTTCTCATTCCTTTAATGGCAGGAATCGGAATAGCTGCAGTAGGTACTCCATGGCTTTTATTGAAAATGGCAAACGATAAATGGACCGAAGCAACGATGAGTTTGAACGATCAGTTTTGGATGCAAGCTAAGCCCGAGGTATTCGTTGACTGTATCGAGAAATGGAGCAAGCTAGGTTGATTGCATTGTGTTGGCACTGACACTCTTAATGTTAATGTACTATCTGTAGCTATAGACTAGTAGCAAACTAGGCCTCTTTATGATTAAATCTAAGGTTCCAACTAAAAGACAATCTGTTGACGCTTAACTAACATCTACACATCCTTCCTAGACATACATAAATTGACATATAACCAATTGCACGGTATTCTTTTGTACAGAGGCGAAAAAACTTCCGAAACACTCACGCCATTCTAGAAGCACAATGTGCGGCAAGGTTGATTTGTGCTTGGCTTGAGTCTAATAACACCGCCGCACTGAACATGAGGTATGGTAAGAACGAAAGGAACACGTGAAAAAGCGTGTGCGACCAACCACCAATGGGATACTTTGAAAAGGAGTATCCGGCCAAAATGAACATGAGTAGGAATTTGCAATAGAGCACGTAATGCCTATGTAGTAGCACCGGCAAAGTGTACATAAGAATTGATATTCCAACCCTCGTAACATTCCGCTTGGGACAAATCTTGGTCTCGAACTGTTTGATGGCACAGTCGATGTTGAAGAATACGTTGAGTATAAAGTAATCAATCCTTCCTGTCGTTCCATACGATGCGCATGCGGAAGCAAAATGAATGAAAGCGTGATCAAGCCTTCGGCTCCAGTGCGGTATGCGCTTTGATCTGTCGAAATGTAAACATAGTTGAAGGTGAAGTTGTGAGAGTGACATGAGCAGAGTTTCATCTCTCATTGCCAGTACAGTATCACTTACGGTTCGAGTTTCATACAATAAAAGTGGTAGACAATGCTAAATATCGGGTGCACCATACCAGCTAATGCCACCACCATCACTGCCGGCGGTGGAACTGCAGTCAAATGAGGAAACAAGGGGTGACTGATACATCCTAAATTCTCAGCCCATCCATACTCATCGCCCAAGAATGTAGTCAACCAATTGCTTCGTTGTCGTATGATTGGATAGTCCATATTAGCCGTAGCTCCCTTTGCCCAACTCCCCGATAACACAAAGTATGCACTGAAAATGATCTGGGGCAGCATAGAAAGAGCATTGCATGCTTCTTGCAGCGGTGACATGACCCTGTCATCCAAGTACGCTTTGGCATCGAATTTGTCCTTTGGTCTATTTTTATTTTTCTCATCCAATTCATCCAGAGAAGAAGACGGATTGCTATTGCTGTCACTTCGCGACAAATGAATGTCGATTGTTGTAAAGGAGCTCCTCTTCCGTGGTTGAGCGTTCTTAGTTTTCATTTTATATTGCTACTATCTAACGCTGCATGCGTTGGATAGACGTACTTCTTGTTTTCGTAAGATTATGCACGTTCGGAGTATTGAATACAATTAAGCGATGACGATGATGCTGACGGATGAGCAACACGGCGTGTGGTAGAGAGCAAGGTTAGGAAGGAACTACTTCTTCTCCATGTTGAAGGCTTCTCTGTCGATGCGTACTCCTTGTGGTATTGTCCGTCATTGTGGGGCGGTGTCCGTTGTGTGTCCGTCATGTTAGTCGCAGTAAATTCTGCCAGAAATCTGTAACATGATAATCGTAACAATCGTAACAAAACAATCACAATAGATAGACAATAATCAATGTCAATGATAATTAGTAGTAAGCATCGCAACTTGACAACAAACAAGAGGGAGCAATATAACAGAATTCGATATCAACATGAATATAAGAAGTTCGTCAGCTCGTCCGAAGTGTCGTCCAATCTATTGGAACAACTCGGGGAATGTTATTCCAGTATCAACATCAACAGAGAAGAAACGTTTCAAGAGACGATTTGGCAACACGTTAGCAAACTAAATCATCTAATATTCTGCAAAGAATGGTCAACGTTCCGTAGAAGCAAGGTGCTGAAAGAATTATACGATCATTTCTTTCGGTTAGAAATCAACAGATGTGTATCGAGACCCAATTTTGACGTTTGCATCAAGCTATGTTGTGGCGAAAGTTGCAAACCAGGTTCTGCAAAAGAGCGAAGCGTGCTACTTGCTTCGGAAGCTGTATTCAAATCGTTTGATTCTCATCATCGAGGAATGATCAGTTGGAGATTATTTCTATTTTATCTTCATTTCTTGTCGGAGCCGACGTTGAGTTGTGAAGAGCAATTGAGGAAAGCATTCATCGTCATCAGCAGTTCTGATGGATTGGATGCCGAGATTTCCAACGGCGTTGATCTGCAAGATTTAGCAACAATATTATTTCCACTAGTCAAGAGTAGTTCTATGGACTTTGTACTGAGTGCATTGGATGATGCCTGGGCTCTAGTGAATGTCTCTGGAAACAAGCAAGTAAACAATACAACGCTATCTTTGAACTTGTTTGATAAAATGCTCAATCAGATGGTGATCAAAAGACTCTTCGCTAGGACGAACTCATCTTGGGGAAGAGGGGCCATCTTCCCGGTCCTTGTGTGCCGTTGGGAAGAGGAATTCTATAACATTACATTGCTCAACGCCATCAAAAGAGCTAGGCTTGAACAGGCTGTCAAAGAAAAGCTGGGTAGAGATGTTTGTCGAAAGCGAAGGCAAATGTTCCAATGCTGGCTCGAAATCTTCAGACACCAAACGAGCTTGAGAAATGCAGTTCGTGCCATGAATTATATGGTCACTATGAACATGAAAAGTCGAGGTCATCGTGCACTAACATCGTGGAAAATTAAGCAACTCTCTGCGTGTGATATACAGCGGATAGGAAGAGGTTTTCTGGGACGGATAAAAGCAAGGATTTGGTTAATGATGAATGAGTCTGCAACGCTGATACAGACGCACTCACGAATGTACCTCGCGAGAATGAAATTGCACCAACTGTTATCGGTGTATACCTCGGCAGTTATCAAGGTTCAATCTCTAATTAGAGGTGTGCTGGCAAGACGGCTTGCACTGAGAAGAATAATGACATTGGTGGAGAAAGCGCGCATGGATAATGCAAACAAAATGAAACGGTATGCTTGGGAAAGAGGCGTGTGGTGTTTAACAATGTTGCAATCTCATTCTAGGAGGAAAAATGCAGTTACTTTAGTCAACCAGCTTCGTCAACAGAGGAGGAGAGAAGCTGAAGTTCGTCATGCAATGGACTCTCGCAATGCAGCATTTCGCCGCGAGAGGAAACTATACCAGCGACAGCTCGAAGAATTTTATCGGCAAATGAGAGACGATCAAGACACAAAGAAACAGAATGAAGCCAAGATATTGCAAGACAAGATACGCTTACGAACACTCCAACGCCGACTTAAGAACGAAGAGATTAAGAGTCAAGAGCCAGATAAAGTTTTGGAAGAGAATCTCGCCACAGATAATTGGAAACGTGATTGGCTGGCTAAAATTGAAGTGGCTGTTGCCAGAACTAGGGATCATTACGCGCACTGCTTGGATAGACCAGCGAATAGATCAGAGAAGAAAACGAGATCAATTGCAAGGAAACGCATCAAGCATCGAGTTACCGAAGTACTTGCGCGAGCTGATTCAAAAAACATTCCCATGGAGCGCAATGAGGCAGGCGTGATTGCACGAAAGGAAATTCTTCACATGATTGGCGAGGAAGAGAGAGCAAGACTACATGATCAAATGAACAAGGCATTCACAAAACGGGAGCACGACAAGGAAATGACGCGCATAAAAGATGAAACTGCAGAACGAGAAGCGCAAGCTAGGGCAAAAGTATATGCAGTGTCAGTATTATCAGCGGCGTGTAGGCGTTGGCTTGCCAGAAAAAGAGTCGTGGAGAGATATGAGAAGAAGTATGACGGAGAATACCATGCGTTTTACTACGTTAATAAGCAAAGTGGTGACGTGTCTTGGACAAAGCCCAAGGCCATTGGTAATTTTGACATTCCCGTGAAGGATGAGTGGACTTTGTTGAGAGATTTGCACAACTTCCCCTATTACTTTAACGCATCGAAAATTGAGATGAGGTGGATTCCTCCACTAAATGTGGAGATATGCGGTGGCACCGTGGAACACTCCTGGTGGTTAGAACATCCAGTTCGAACAGGGCCATGTCCCAATTTCGCCCATGATGGCTGTATAAATGAAGCAGACGGTATACGATACTGCAAAGTGTGTTTTGATAGATTGACGAAGACAGTAAAGCTAAAAGACCAACTGCCAGCCTATCACACAAGGGAATAACTACTATCGCCTGAGCTTGCTATGTCTTTCATTTTGCGGGAGCGACGAATGATTGGCGCGAGTGGAAGGAGCGCACGACATGAAGGAAGATGAAAACTGAGAAGAAGACAAATCATGACATCATTAAAATGACAAACAATCAATCAAAATGTTTCCAAAAGCTGGGGGTTGGTACAGAAGACGTGAAACTGGCCGAACGATTGCTGAACCAAATTCCTCCACCATGTCCCTCGGACCCGAACAACAAGGTCGAGCAACTCATGGGTTATGCGAGAATGCGATTGTTGCGAGAGAAAGCAATCCGTGTTCTTGGAACCTCTGAGACCGAAGTTGAGCTTGAAAATGCTAAGAATCTTGGCTCACTTGGTGTGGGGGGCAGAAGGCGGTCTTGGACAATGGCATCGGAATTGGATGGCTCAGAATTAAGCACAGGTGAATTCTGCCCAAATCATCTCATTCTGAGACGGAGAAGACATACTGTCTCATCGCCACAACGACGATTTGGTCAATCCCTTCAGTCTCATTTCAATTATATTTAGTCTGCCAATCGTGCCAAATAGTATCGCAATTACCGTTTTGAGCTCTTATATCTTGAGTTTAATACCTTCCTCTTCCACGCATTCCTCCCCTCCCTCGCATTCCACCAGCTCTACCTCTACCTTCGCTTCTCAAATCACCATGTTCTTTGGCCCAAAGCTTACCATCACCACCTCGGAAGCTATTTTTCATTGCACCTTCATCATAGTCGACAAAAACTGGCCTACCTTGGACTTGTAATCCGAATGGTTTTGCTGCCTTTTGTACTGAAGCTAAAGCTCCTTCCTCGTTCTTGTACTCAACGTAACCAAAGCCTTTCGATTGACCAGTCGAATGGTTCCTGGCTATTCTTACACCACCATCTAGTATCTTTCCGCAGACACGAAAGCTTTCTAGAATGTCTTCTTCGGTAGCGGTATAAGGTAGGTTCCGTACAAACACAGTCTTGCATCCCGTGGGTTGTTCTCTTACGGGTCTTCCTCCCAATGCTGCACCTATGGTCGTTCCTGCTCGAGGTGCATTTGCTTCTTTCACTGTTATATATCTCCCTCCCAACTCTTTGCCATTGACTTCACTGCTTAGGGCACGAGTCCTTGTTTCTGATGATGCAAACACAACGTGACCAAATCCCCGTAGTCTACCGCTATCTTGCCATACTGGAAGACGGAGCTGCAAAATGTCACTGCAGCCGAGATCAGTAAAGAATGCACGGATCTGTTCTTCGCTAGATGTGAAAGGAAGGCCCTCAATAAAGACGGTATGTTCGACAGAGGTGAGTTTGGCAGCGTCAGCTTCAGGTTCGTTTGCATTCCCTGCATCTGTTGTGTCAGTCTTCTTTTTTCGATTGCGCTTGCGCTTCCGTTTCTTCTTCTCTTCACCTTCTTCACCATTGTCATCATTATTTGCAGCTGCTTCCTCTTTTTGTATCTCAGAATCTTTGTTTTCATTATTATTTGCAGATCCATCATCGTTGTCATCGTCGTCTTCACAAGATAATGCTGCTGCTTCCTCAGTGACTTTAGGGTCGTCGCCACCAGCAAGCTCATTGTCTTCAGTTGCATCGCTTGTCTTACTACGCTTACGACTGCGACGACGCTTTTTGCTTTCTGATTGCTCTCCTCCCATGGTTATGTAGTAATGCTTGTCAACTTGTATGATTGGTTATGTAGTAGCGGTATGTTTTGATCGATGGTTGGTTGGTTGGATAGGGCTACGCACAATAAAGGGGAATGCGGATAGAAGGGCCACGCAATTTCACCAAAGATTTTTGATGTCGAGAGATGCGAGATGATGTCAGCTCCTCCTCCCTCCTCCGCCACAAAACAACCTACCATTATTTATGCCAGGCATAGGAGCAACCATGATGTTCAAATACCTTGCAGCGACGATTCTTCTCTCCTCTGCAACGCAAGCCTTTTCGACCGTCACCAAAACAGACATGGCGTCTTATCTTAGCCATGTGCCAGAAGGACCACCAGATGCCATTTTAGGCATCGCCGAGGCATTCAAATCATGCACTGACGAGCGAAAGGTCAACGTTTGTGTGGGTGCCTACCGTGATTCCACTGGCAAGCCATGGATTTTGCCCTCTGTTCGCAAGGCAGAGGAAAGACTTTTGGCCGACCCTACTGTGAACAAGGAATATGCTCCCATTGCCGGAGACGCCAAATATGTGGATCTTGCGCTTGGGTTTGCCTACGGAGCCCAAGCTGACATGACAAAGATCGCCGGTGTTCAAACCCTGAGTGGAACAGGAGCTTGCCGTGTAGGAGGACATTTCCTTTCCAAATTTGTTCCTAAGCCAGAGGGCATGGATAAGGTCCCCATTTACATCCCCAATCCTACTTGGGGAAATCATATCGCCATTTTCAATAACTGCGGAATGGACGTTCGTCGTTACCGATACTATAATTCAAAGACAAACCGCCTCGATTATGATGGACTTATTGAGGACTTGAAAGAAGCGCCAGAGGGAAGTGTCATCCTGTTACATGCGTGTGCTCACAACCCTACTGGATGTGACCCTACTATGGACCAATGGAAGGATATTTCTGATTTGATCAAGTCCAAGAAACACCACTGCTTTTTCGACTCGGCCTATCAAGGCTTTGCATCTGGAGATGCCGAAGCTGATGCGTCCGCTCTTCGTCTCTTTGTATCGGAGGGACACAATGTCGTCTTGGCCCAATCATTTGCAAAGAACTTTGGTTTGTATGGAGAACGTACTGGAACCCTCTCGGTTGTGTGCAACTCTCTTGAGGAGCGATCTGCAGTATTGAGTCAATTGAAACTCATCATTCGACCCATGTACTCCTCTCCTCCCATCCATGGTTCAAGTATTGTGAAGACTGTTTTGACAGACGAGGAACTCACAGCTGAGTACTATGACAACTGCAAGGAGATGGCTACCCGCATTAATGCAATGCGAGTTAAATTGGTAGAAGTGTTGAAAGAGGTTGGAAGTGAGCATGACTGGAGCCATGTAACTGAACAGATTGGAATGTTTGCATACACTGGCATGAATAGTGATATGTGTGATGAGTTGACTTCCAAGTACTCTATTTTCCTCACTAGGGATGGCAGGATTTCGCTCGCTGGATTGAACGATGGTAACATCGAGTATGTTGCTAAAGCCGTCCATGATGTCACAGCTGGCAAGAGCATCACTTCATCGTAGGTTTATGCTAGTGTTGATTGGTGCCTTGGTATGAGATTAATCTGTTCGTAACTGAGGCTCTACTGAATGTACTACATACTTTAAACATGCTATTTTTTGAAGTTAATCTTTGTATTCTTGATGAATGCGACCAATCACTTGAAAGTGAGCAATAGACGTGTTCACTTCTGAATTGTGGTATAAGTTGTGTTCAATATAAGCTGATTGTTCTCTCGTACACTCTTCTACAGATTCAGGACACCCATACTTAGGATCGTACATTATCCGAGATAGGGCCATTTCCACTCGCTGCCCGAACTGTTTGTAGAAGTTCAAACTATTCTTGAACAAAGTACCTTCAACATTCTTGACGAAAATCTCTAATACCTTTCCATTCACGGCCAGTCTCAGATTCGGAGTATCCCTTCCATTGAAAGGGCATACATCCTTTTCGTAGGACATTAACGGGGCATCTGCAGCAGCTGCACCAAATGATTTGAAAGCATGTGGCTGTGGTCTAGGAACACATTTATGGTTTTCGAGGAATTTTATTTGCTTTTCGTGTACCTTAAAATGCTTGGCACCCTCGATAAGTAACTCTAGATACCTTTGTTGAGGAGGATTATCTTTCTGTGTAGAAGTAAATGCCTCTTTTGTGTACACTGTCGCTATTACAATTGTACCATCGTAAAGTCTAGCTTGCCCATTCACCCGTCGGTACGCTATCTCCAATGCGTCTAGCCGCGCCATCGTCTCTGCATCTACTAAGTGCAGTACACCGTGTATGGACGAACCTTCGGCGGGGACGGCATCGGCGAAACCCAACACGCCGCTGAACCGGAGAGCAAAGCCAAAAAGCTCGGCTGGACAGCTGCTTTTTGGATGTATGCGTCTGTTTCTCATTGACTGCGGATTCATCATTGATCCAATTGCAAAGTAGTAGGTGTCACACGGTGAGGATTCCATTATTGTCATCTTATCTTATAGCCTTCGATGAGTAGATCGAGGATAAGCTGTTTATCATCATGGCCATGCATAAGAAGTATGACGGATGTTGTGTGCAGCCTTTGCTTTTGCTGGGGAGAAAAGAGGGAGAAAAGCCACATGAAGATGCGGGGGAATCAGTACGCGTACCGAAAAAGCGAGAGAGAGAGGAAAGTGGAACGTATCGCGATTCAGCCACGATCGATACGCTAGATCGTTATCTCTATTCGAGATTGCATATTATTACAACGAGTGAGGGCGGCTGCTTCTCATTATTTTATTCCAAGATATTGTTATTCATGCGTATTGACTATGGTGAAGATCCGACTCAAAAATTAATGCCGTATTAAGAACTTTTCTTTCCTTTCTAATTGCCAGACTAACAGATGAATTAACGAATCAAGAATAGTTCTCTCTTGATCAATGGACGTGGACTATCTACCTATCTGCTCATTTTTCGAAGAACTAATACTGTGCATAAATAAGTTAAGATACATTGAGTCCAGCCAATAGAGGAGTTGATAAGATTTGGTTAAATATTCTACCTCCTCACCCACTGTGGTGACTTCCTTGCCTTTACCCTTCCTACCTTCTTACGCTCAACCATTCTAGGATCACGAGTTAAGAATCCATGCCTCTTCATTGGCGGTCTGTAGTCAGGGTTGTATTTCTCCAATGCTCTTGCCAAACCTAAACGAATTGCACCCGCCTGACCAGTCAATCCACCTCCATTTACAACTGCTGTTACATCAAATTTGCCACACGTTTGTGACGCAACAAATGGCCCCAAAATATGGTCACGATGCGTTTCCCTTGGAAAGTAAGTCAAGAAATCTGTACGATTAACGACAATCTCCCCCTCCCCCGGCTGAATCCATACGCGGGCCTGTGCTGACTTGCGAGATCCTCGACCGTAAGCTCTCCCCCGTTCATCAATCTCTGATACTCGCACGGGAGGACTAGCGTTTTTTATCCATCGATCCTTTTGAGCTTTCTTGGCTCTCATGGCGGCAAGGACATCACGCGATTCTTGTGTGCCATCGTACAGCCACCAGGTTGCCTCCTCTTCTTCCTCCATTTTGCGGCTGTCGGTTGGATCCAGATGCGTTTCCTCTTCAGGCACGTCCCAGCGAGCTTCATCTAGTTCGTCTTCATAATCAGAATGTTTCAATGTAACAGCATGCAAGCGAAGCACACTTTTTGTCTCGGGCCTGGAAGAGAAGTGGCGGCTAACGCAGGTTTGATTGTTATTGATGATGGCCGCTCGGGAGACACATCTTGTGGCGGTGACCTGTGAGGTCAATTGATTGTTACTTTGTCCCCACGCCGCTGAACAGGAAATTTCTCTACCATAACTCAAGGAGGTAAGAGACGGTGCCCGCTGCGATGCCCGCTGTAAGGCTGAAAATAAGGAGCCTTGTCTCATGCTCATGGTGGATGTCATCTCATACTAGTTATGTCTGCGAGAGCGATGATCGATGATCGATGATCGATGATCGATGATTGTTCGTAGACCTTTTCCTTTTCCCTCTTTCTCTTTCCCCCGACCGACAGCAGACAGACGAACTCGATCTGATTCTGATCGATCCTACCTATTGTTATTGTCTCCATTATGTCACGCTTGTTCCTGCCTTGCATGGTTGGGTTGTGTCTTGGCGCTTGGGTTCTGCTTAGTAGTTCTGGGGATGAAGACATCTCTTCTGACAAGAAGTACAATAGAGTCTCTGCTTTGACAAGAAGTACAATAGAGTCTCTGCTTGCACCTCATGCGACGGAGGGAAACTTTTGGAGAATGGCACGGAAGAAGTAACAAAGAAGAAAACTGCAAGTGAAGTCCATTTAAGATATGGTAAACAGATGCCATGCTAATGCCAAGGAATATCTGCGAGATTATTTGAAAATTGATTTCACTAGTGATTTCAAAAGGAATAACTAATCACGGTAAATTTCTTTCATGTAGCAGCTTATTCATTCCCCAAACACAGTAAGCAGTTCATTGTGACTTTGATCTGCCTTAGAGTTCCCAGTTACTCTTTTCCCATCAACTTGTTCCTTTCCCTTTGACCAGTTAAATGCATCCATGCTGCAGATTGGATCAGACTAGATGATTCCGATAAAAAAATTAACGCTTACGGAATGTGATCCTTCCCCTAGTCAAATCATACGGACTAAGTTCAATGGTAACCTTATCTCCCACCAAAATCTTGACAAAGAACTTTCGAATCTTTCCACTAATAGTCGCGAGAACCGGCTCCTGGGTTTCCGGCGCACCATCAATAGTACATCGGAACATGGCGTTTGGGAGACTTTCAATCACAGTAGCATCCACTTCTATGACATCATCCTTGACTTTCTTCACACGCTCTGTTTTGCCCTTTCTGGCATTTCCTTGAGCGCGAGCTTCTTTCTTGCCGAAGAGGGTTGTACTGGTGGTGGTTGACATAATGGGAGCTGATGTGGTGGATTGCAGTGCAGATGATCTGACTGGGGCGGTAGGAATTGAAGGCGCAAATGCGTTCACGCTGGTGGAACTCATGCAGAGCATGACACTTAGAAGGACAAAGATTAGTTTCATCATCTTGGGAGAAATGGTAGTAGCGTGCTGGTTGTATGCTGCTTTGTTGGCTTACTGTAAGTAGACAATTATGGAAGCAATGGTTGTTTGATGCAACGAATGTGAAGCAAGTGCGTTGTGCGTAGGTTGTGCGAGGGTTGTGCGTGTGTGCAGGTCTGGCGTTGATTGATGAAAAATAACCACCCAAGTGATGAGTGATGATGACCCTTCCGCCCACGCTGCTGCCCACGGCCATTCTTTTTTCTTTTTCTTGAGTGGTTTTGGCAGGGTAGGTTTTGGCTTTTGGCTGGCCCGCCTATTGTCTATTGTACGTATTTTTTACTGTTACCTACCATGCCATGGCTGTTGGCTAAGTACGGGTAGGTTGGTGTAGTATTGGTCCTCCTCCTCCTACACAAAGAGAAAGAAGGCTCGAGTAGTAGTGTGGTATTATACACCTTGCAGATGCCCGTCAATGAGTTGCTTACGTCAATGAGAGGTCAATGAGTTGCTTATCATCATCATCTCGCGCTGCCGCATCTCGATTTCTTTGTGGCCCTTGCAGATATTTGACAACAACATCATCTTGCACACCAACACCAAATTTTGACTACGTCAATCTAGCAAACGCACCATCAAATTATGACAACTCTGCTGTAGTCTATCCAGAATTTCTCTCAGAAGAAGAGGGTCAATCTCTTGTAGAGGAAGTTAGCAAAAGATTGAAACGCCGACGATTCGAAGACGGGCACTGGGATTCCGTAATTACAAAATATAGAGAGACAGAGATGGCCACACCTAATGAAGTGGACGGTGAAAGTACAATAGAAGATGCTCCACAATATGCCCAGATAATACAACGAACACGTGGTCTTCTCAAAACGTATGTATCTCCTCAATTAAGAAATCACATGACATGGCTGCCGTGTCATGCTATTGACTTATCCAAGAATGGAAGGCTTGATGCACACGTCGACAGTGTCAAATTCTCAGGAGGGATTGTAGCTGGTATCTCGCTGCTGAGCGATTCCATCATGCGACTAAGACCAGCAAAAGGGGAGTGGACAGATGATTCTTCTGATGAGAGTTTAGGGGGTCATGTTGATTTGTACTTGCCAAAGCTTTCATTGTATTGTTTACATGGGATGAGTCGGTTTCATTACTCTCATGAATTACTTCCATCAGACTCTGTTTATGAAATAAACGGCAAAAATGTTCAGGTCACTCGTGGGAGACGATTGAGTATCATATTCCGAGATGCTCTTGTCGTTTCAAAGGATGCATAGAATAGAAACCTGACAATGCACTGCTGCATGATAGCTACAAATGCAAATGGGAAGCGAAACAGATCTCGCAAGACGTTCAGATAGAGAAGCACGAAAGCAGAAGTGATGCTCCTGACCGTGTCCGGATTGATTTGTGTTGCTCACTGAAGCCACGCGTTGATGTATGGTAAATAACGTGAGGTGATGAGAATAGAAATTGAAGGACGAAGCACGAGGGTAGATTGCTTGAGCAGTGTCAATACTTCCTTACGATGTCTTACAAGGGTACGATATGGGCAACTAGAGGAGCTGCTCGGAGCTATAACCATATCTTACACACATACACCATTTCCGTTTGAACCCTTCGTGGGGTTGTTCCTCGTTAACACTTGCGGAAGAAGGCCTAAGCCGAAACGAGTTTATTATCCTACTCGTTCAAGTATAATGTTATAACTTATAGAAAACTCTTGTGTCATCAACAACTGCGTAGCTCGTTCGCTAAGTAGGTAAGCTCACTCGCAAGTATGTATCTGTGGTTGCTTGGGACGGACTAACTTGTGAAGTGAATAACTGTTGTATTGTACGTAAGAAGTAGGAACATCTGCAAAGAAAGATAGAAGCTCGGATCGCAGGTTATCTGAGGGTTATCTGCCGAAAACTACTCAGAGATCAGAGATCAGAGAACGCAATGGGCAATGGAAGGGCAATGCAATGGATGAAGATAATGTAGAACCCAAAATACCATAGCTCTGATAAATACACTCTACAATAACTACTTCTTCTGAGTCGATCGACTTACTGTGAATAAGTGCTGTGGAAGTGCGTTACTCCAACAACACAGTATCGAGGAATCATCTCGAGGATCTGGGAGGAAGCAAGTGACAATAAACATTCCAATAATTTCTGATTGCGATACCTTGCCTCTGGTGCCATCATTTCTTGGCCTGTGATCCCCTAAGCTTTGCATGACATATTATGAGACAAAAATCGTTCCTCACAGGATTAATTGAGCAGCCAGTCCCCACTTTGCTGAAAAGGGGCGACGAGGCATTCTCTACCTCGGATTACGATGATGCAATTCACTTTTACAATAGAGCTTTGGAACAGGAGAGAAGATCTGATCCTTCGTCAACTGAAGTTGCATTCCTTCTACACAAAATAGGGGTGGTGTTGGCTCGGCAGGGCGACTCTTTTGCGGCAATGAATTCCTTTGAGGAGGCACTGCAAATAAGACAAGAAAAGCTCGGACCAGGGTCTGAGGATGCAGCAGAGACTACTGCTCAAATGACGAACGTCTTGGATGATATTAGAAAGCAAGCAGGCGTAGGGGAGAGACAATTCGTGAAAGGAAAGAGTGTTGCTGATGACAAATCGGTAGAGGCTTCTCTTGAAATTGGACAAAATCTCTTTGCGTGGGGCGAGTACAAGGAGGCCGAGGAAGTGCTGAAGCAGTGTGTGGACAGCATGAATGCAAACGAAAAAAGCAGCGACAGTGAAAAATTCCAAGCCTTATGTACACTTGCTTCTTTAGACAGAGCACAGGGGAAATACGACGAAGCAAAGGCATTGTATCTAGAGGCATTAAAAACAGCGAAGAAAATGGGTGAAGAATCGGAACAAGTAGACATGTCTATCGTGAATAGTATTGCTGGTTACGCGGAGATTTTAAGGAAGGCAGGGGATCTTTGGCAGGCAGAAGCGCTCCACAAGAAAGTTCGTGGCATGCTGCTAAAGGCAAATTCAACAAACGAGGGAGATGCTAATGAAACGGACATTGAACTCCAGTTAGCTGTTTCTCATACACAATTGGGCTGTACTGTATTTGATTTGAAGAAATATGAAGAAGCACTAGATGAGCACCAATCTGCACTGCAGATTAGGTTGGACAAGTTAGAGTTCAATGATGCTTTGGTATCCGAGTCGTTTAATTACTGTGCTGAAACATTGTGCGCAATGGGACACGGAGTTAAGGCACTTCCTTTATCAATGCATGCCGTGGATGTGAGAAAGAAAGAATTCGGTTCTTCTCACCCCGCTTATGCACATGCACTCGGTGTTCTGGCGCAGGTGTATAATAGTGTTGGACGGTCTCACGACGCGCTCCCTCTGATTGAGAATTGTATGAAAATATGTTTAACTGCGTTCCAAAAGAAGAACCATGCAAATATCATTCCAAATCTGTTAATATATGGCGACGTTTTATCTTCCGTTGGAGAATCTCAAAAGGCATTTGATACATTCAAAAGAGCTGAGGAAATACATAAATCCAATTTTAAGCCTGGCCAGAAAGATTTTCAGTTGAAATCCTGTCAGCAAAAGATCGAAAAGGCATCGGAAGCTATCAGGAGAGAATCGTCACAACAAAATGCTGTTATTGGCGATGTATCGCATCATAATGACGGATTGGTTCAAAGTGGGGGGCAACCCGTCATTGTTTTCACTGATATTGGGAAAGACGTGGATGATGTCTTCGCTTTGGTAGTGCTCGCTTGTCTGAAGCGAATGTTTATATTGAATCCTCTTGCCGTTATAGGTACATTATCCCCCCAAGATGAACGAGCCCGTTTGGCTCGTATTGTTCTCGACTCCTTAGGACTCCCCGATGTTCCAGTTGGTATAGGTACGGATGGTGGGAGTAAAGACTCGGTAGAAATGCACTGCTTTGACAATGAACAAAATCTCCTGAATTTGCCATTCGGAAGTGTGCTAATTTCGCAGATACTGAAGGATGCTGCACCGAAGTCTATTACATTACTTTGCTTGGCCAACCTCAAAGACATCAGCGAGTTGATAGTAAAGCAACCTGGCCTGTTCTCGGAAAAAATAAAAAATGTTGTGATTATGGGAGGTGCCTCCTATTCTGAAGCAAATGAACGACTAGAACCGGACGAAACAGCTTACAATAACAATTGCGCCCCTGCCGCTGCAAGAATGGTGTATTTGGAGTGTCAGAAGCTTAAAATCCCGACGACGACAGTATCTCGCTCCGCCGCTTACGACTGCCCTTTCTCTATTGACAAACTCAATAATTTACACCTCAAATGCAATCATTTGCTCGCTTCTGAGATTTATGAAGCGAATACAAAAGCGATATTGCATCTATGGAACAAAGTCAACCTTCCTGTGTGGAATCCTGGACGTGGTAGATTGCCTCCGAGGTGTGATAGAGAATGGTTTTGCAACTTTTTCCGCGTGAATATTGATGACAAAGCGGAGCCAAATGCAACAGACAGTTGGTTGCGATCAGCGAATATTTATTTGTACGATGCATTGGCAACGCTCAATTGTGTTGATGCATATCAAGAGTTGTATTTTGGACCAAAAGGACACGTCGTGGACGGGACACTACACAAAGTGATCGATCGTATCGCTTTTAAGGATGGCTTGGTGACGGAGATCGACGGAATGCTTCATGAAGCTTTCGCATTGGCAATGGAAGGTGCTTTTGTCAAAGTCAAGGTAGAAGGTTCAGATGGAGATAGTTTGGATAAGCATGCGCAGAAGTCTGCAAAAGAAAATATGAATGGAACGAATGGCAAACATATCAATCAAAAGGACAACGCATATTAGATCAATATAATGTATACAATGTACAAGTAATTTTGAATCTTCACATAACATGGTGCAACGCTGTGTTCCTTAATTTAAAGAACAGGTTACAGTCCAAGCCAGCTGCCTAAGAATACGCGACTATTCCACATCCCATGAATCAAGATAGTAACAAGAAGATTCCCAGATTTCGCATATAACGCAGCCCAAAACCAGCCTAGCACAGCGAGAGGAATAGCGCCCATGATACTGAGATGATGCACCGAGAAGAGTACCCCACTTACGAACACGCTTTGTTTGAATCCCATGAATAAGCGTAGGGCGGGCAGTAAATAACCTCTATATAGTACCTCTTCCCACCATGGGGCACTCAGACATGGAGCTATGTAACCCATCAAAGAAGCCAAAAAGTCATTGTTCTCAGGATTGATCAATTGACTCACGACCCCCTCTGACTGCTCAGCAAAGAGATATGGAGGTAGTATTATTTGGTTCAGCCAATCTGCAATATTGAACAACCACGCTGAGGCAAAGTATCCCCCAATTGTCCACCACAGCCAGTAAGTGTCCCATTGATTAGTATACCATCGAAATGGCTGCAGAACTTTTCCCTTCTTTTTTGCAATTTTCTTCCATCCTCCGCCAAAGAAAGGTTTGGGACTCAACACTGTTGCGAGAATGCCACTACCTACAAGAACCCACGCCAAATGACCTAGTAATACAACCAGACTTGACACAGAACATTGGTGAGGTTTGTACAGAGACAAAATAAAAAATGGAGATGTATTCAAAGGAACTCACCTTCTGTGCATTGGTACTGTCAGAGGCAAACCATATCCAGCTGCAGCGTAAAGAGCATTCTCAAACAACAGAGAAAATCTACCAGTTGAAAAGTAGCCAGCTGTTAGCAAGATAAAAGCCACAATGCTTGTAGATCTTGGATGGTGTACTTCGTCTAATGATGTATCCTTATTGCCACTATCTCTCTTTGACTTGTTGTTGTTCTTGTTGCGTTTGGGTCGTCGTAGTTTCCACGGTGCCTCCTCGTATGTAGGATCTGACCAAACAGATGGGACTACAACCTTAATGTCATTGCCTTGTGCGGCATGCTTTATAGCAGATTTTCTCAGCCAAATCATGCCAAACAATGAAAACATACCAGCCAAGCTATCCAGCCCGATACTTTGGAACCATCCCTCGTCATTTGGTATGAGTTGAAATGGAAATGTGATTCCATGCTGTGTGAGTATTCGTAAGTGGAATATATATAGCCCCAGTCCGACGACGAATTGCGTGATTGGGCGCAGAGTGATTAGCCATGTTGGCATCCATGGCAATGCCCAATCTGGTCTAGCTGATCGGGCATTGCTGTTGTTGCCACCATTTCTTTCATCCTCCATGGGCAGTGAAGCTGCACTGTACAATCTGGTGCGTCGTGAAGTCTTCTGCCGACTGTTTAATGAAGATAACGTAGTTTTCGGCATTTGATGCCTAAGATGATGCCCATTATGTTGTGCAATAAGAGGAGCTCGAAAAGTTGCATGCACATTGTTGCGTGATGCTGATGGCGACAACAGTCCAAATCCATCACATCTTGCCGCTATCACCAATGTGGCGAACAGAGGTGAGATGATAACAATTGTCA
Organism: Skeletonema menzelii; assembly: GCA_036940005.1. NCBI lineage: Eukaryota > Bacillariophyta > Thalassiosirophyceae > Thalassiosirales > Thalassiosiraceae > Skeletonema > Skeletonema menzelii. The sequence goes on along the minus strand of JALLBH010000365.1, from coordinate 7,949 downwards.
TCCTTATGGTATTCTCCGAAAGGTATGGCACGCTGGCGGCTGCGGTGCCATCAACGCAGGCTAAAAAATGGATGAAAACGGTGATCGTTTAGATAGATCGTATTGCAATGAAAAACCTGGGACCAGTTTGGGAGGATTTGTGGTCCCAAAAAGGTCCCAGCATAATCCCGAACTGGTCCCAAAATTGCATGGTCCCAAACTCGAACCCGATTTTGAATAAATCATCCCAAAATGGTCCCAACTGGACAAAAATCAACGGGGGTGGCAAAAAATGGTCCCAGGCCAGGTCCCATCTTCTATTCCCAAAAGAGGGATATGATGTTGTAGTAATGACCACCATCATAATACCATATTATTATTATCCGCTCCTGAAAAGTAACCACGCAGCGCGTGGATACACCAGACTTAGTATCGTGGCGCCGTCACCAACAAGCCAAACTACCATATGGTGAACTCTGAAGAATCATTCATAGGCGATGAAGAGCCGAAGAAAGTCGATGATGACGAGGGAAAGCCATTATACCAAGGTAAGATACTCATCACGAGGTATCAACCATCTCTTAACGCTACTCACAATGCATCCATAGCCACCGTCAACGCACTCCAAGAGCCTGGTACGTATTTTTGTGCTGTTGTCATTTTTTAGAATTGAATGTTGTGAGCTAAACTTTAAACTTGCGCAAATATCACGATAGGCTCAATAACCACGTTGTTGCCGAAATTGGGGCAAGGTGAACCCTTCCGCAGAATACCACACCTTATTGATGTACTCACTATGATTGATCGAAATTTCCCCCGACGAATTAACGAAGAAACTCATACCCACAGATATATGCGGGGAGTTGAATCTGAAGCAGATTGGTTTTTCAAAGTTCGCCCAGCATTTTTCTTCGTGAATTGCTTTATCATGCATGGGATAGATCAGAATGGGATCCCGTTATTATCTTCGTACAAACTTTTTCCTGTTATACTTAAGCAGGATACTTACTATCTCATAATTGGCGAGGAGGGCACTCCTCTTTATCGTGTCCTCAATCCCAGAAAGTTGTTCTTCACCATGGAAGGTAGAGCTACGCTCAAGAGTATTTTGAGCACTAACCATCGTCGCCAAGATGAACGTCTAGAATTTTATGAGAAGAACGATGGAGTAGAAGCATATTGTGTGCCCAACATACAATGTAATCTGGATAAATGGGACAAATGCACAGTGTCACAAATTGAAGAGTACATGAGTTTCCCTGTAGTGAATGAGCCAGTGGTACCAGCCGGTAGCAAAACATCAGTCCAAATTATCGATCTTAATGATGATGAGAATATAGTAGATATAACGTACGGTCTCTAAACGCTGCAAACTGTCGAATAAAATAAGAGACTACGCAAATAAACATCCCAACGTATTTCCTTCCCCATTTTTATTTTTATTGCATTTCGAAATTGATAAAGTTAATATTGTACCGTGCCAGTGTTGCGCTAAAGAGTCTCTGTGGCTACATACCTATTCATTACGGATGAAGTTCCTTGCTTGAAGGATGAAGTTCTCGTTGAGTCCTTCCCACTCCCATCGCAAATCGGAGTCGCGGGGATCTACAGTAGCGTTATCGTTATCGCTATTCCCCCAATCAAACATACCGTTGAAAAATTGATGCATTGCTGGGACTTCAATAAACTGATCAAATGTGAGTCGCATAGCAGCTACTGCCGGAGCCGGAACAGGCCGAGGTGGCCCAGAAGGGTGTGCAGCTTCAACAATATGGACGGAACTGGACGAAGAGGGGACAGAGACAAACGGAGAGGGAGCAGAGATTGCAGCTGATACTGTGTAAAAAATGCTAATGGGGCCCAGGCAAAGTAAAAGCAAGCAGCAATGAGATAATAAACGCAATGGACTACATCAGGTATTCGCTGTAAGAACAACAAAACACCATTTACCACCGCCCACGACGATCGTAACGATCGTAATCTCTTGAACGATAATCTCTATCGTTTCTTCCGCCACCATATCCTCTGTCGTTTCTATGATAACCGCCACTGCCACCACCTCCGTAATGACCACCTCCTCTTCTATCATCGTAGTGATGTCCTCTATCATGCCCTCTATTATCATAATGGCCACCACGACCCCTATTGTTGTAGTCATCATGGTAGCCACCACCTCCTCTACCATACGAATGGGAGTCACCCATACCAAACCCCCTCTTCTGCAACTCTTTTAACTTCTCCCTGACCAACTTCCAACCGATGTATTGCTTTCCGGCGTAGTGGGCTGCAATTCTTTCATCAGCATCGCGACTACTCATAAAGTTACCGGATACTTCGCAGACGACTTTGTCAGTTGATGTATCGGATCGAAGATACTGCAGTTGACGCAATAGATTATCAGTGTTGTCTCGAAGAGGAGGCAGTTGCAGTGATAGTGACTGAATATGAAGCATTGTTGTGAGTTTTCGCTTTTGCATCTCCAAAAGACTAGGAATCTGTGCCGATTCGTTCTCTGCCGACGCATCCTTGTCTTTGCTTTTCTTTTTCTTCTTTTTCGGTGGTTCTTTCCCCCCAACCTCCTCCTCCTCCTCCTTCTTCTTTTCTTTTTCCTCGGTCAAAAGTTGCAATAACTCCTTCTCTTCTGATTCCAACACTTGCAGCTTTTCAACTAATTCTGCCATCTCCTCTTCAATCAAGGTTGCTTTTGCCACATTGGCTGCGCAATCGTTCAACATTTCCTCATTGACTGTGACTATCAGGTCTTCGCGGTTGCCTCTACCCCCAGTTCGTTGTTTCATTGCCTGAGCAACTTCACGTCGCAATTTTTCTTTGTTCCTCGACACCTGTCGGTCGCATTGACGAACCAAATCAAGAAGTTTACGAGCTAGCATTTCCTCATATCCCAAACGACGCTTTTCGTGATCTGGAAGCGAGGCAAATTCTTCTCGTGCATGATCATCAACACGGTATGGATTAACCCCTATTGTTTGAATGCAAGAGTAGTAAGTGTTAAGAGAGCGAGTAATTTAATAATGCAATCAAGAGATAATGCAAACAAAATTACAACCCACCTATATCAGATTTCGTGTTGGTGAATAAATCAAATACATCGATACCACCAGCCCCTTCATTGGCAGCCACCGTCTCCGCCCACGTTGGATTTTCTTGAGACGAAAGACTCCATGCACAATAGAGCGGGCAGACATCGTTATCGTAACAGGATTTTTTGCGACCTCTTGGAGCGGCACCGCTGGTGCTGCTGTTCATTCCAGATGCCCCTTCCACTGGAGCGTTGCGATCCGCCCCCATTAATGCATCAAGCATTGCTCTGGCCTCGTCCGCCATTTTGCCTCTTTAATTGGTGTTTATTATGAAGATAAGTATTGATACAGAAGCGTCCGACTTCATCGCGGACTGCGATATGCGATAATTATGCAATGGAGTAATTTCCAACGAAGGGGAAGAAGGGAAACCGAGTAAGAGAGGATGCTCAACGACCATCTTGCATACTACGTCTTAGATATATGCTGCATGCTATGCAGAAAAGATGTGGAAGACACGGTTTCCAGAGTTGCAAAAATTAGTATATACTGCCTTAAGCTGATCTACCATATTGTATCTTAACTTTCACTCTTTCTTCCAAGCTGTCTTTCTCATCCAGTTCGTTGCTGTGTTCGCCTTTCATTTCTACCGGCTTTTTGATAACGTCCTCAGCAGCACTCAATTCTATTAGATTATCAGGTTCTTCCAGGAATGAATCTGGAATATTTCCGCCCAGTTCCATGCAATGATTGTGCATTTTGCCGACTGAGATGTATTTTTCAGCTTGTACACGTAATTTCGCTTTCTCCTCGGCTGTCAATTCTCTCAGTTTCTTTGCAGGGTTGCCTCCCCAGATTTCTCCACTGTTGACAACACAACCTCGTTCAATGACTGCACCAGCTGCTATGAATGATTGGCTCTCTACTACACATCCAGGGTTCAGTACAGCTCCCATTCCGATCAAAGACTCGTCACCGACAGTTGCTGAATGTATATGCGCACCGTGCCCTACTGTAACATACTTTCCTATCGTCGAATGGCCTTCATATGAAGTCACCACGCATGCATCTTGGATGTTGGTCCCTTCACCAACGTAGATCCCTCCTCCATTTGCACCTCCTATCGTTGGATGGCCTATTCCATTGCCCGCGTCCAACATTCCTGCATCCTGTTTGCGTTCGTATCCCCCTACTGGTAAGCTCCTCCATCGCTCCTCTTCTTCAGCAGAGTGTATTGTATTTACGCCATGAGCGGCGACATCAGATTTGAGAACCGCCTTGTAGAATATCGATGTGTTTGAATCTAATTGAACATTGCCAATCAAAGTTGCGCATGGTGCTAGGAATGCTACGCCTTGTGTCTGCCCATGCTCCACAAGAGCATTCTCACCGCCGTCCAATCTTGTTTTTAAACTATCACTACCAGACGTTATACCAGGAACAACCGGATAGCCCCGCCGGAGCAAGCCCATAATGCCGCGATGACGGCTTAAGTGATCATTAAACCAGTACGGATTATCGGCTCCCATTCTACGCCCTTGATGTGCATGAACGACTCCTCTGACGCCTACGCGATCTAATGCTTGGCCAGTTTCTCGTAGAGCACGTGAAAGTGTGTGCCTTATGACGGCAAATATTGATGGGGCCGGCATAATATTGGAGCATAAAGTTATAAAGTAAAGCGATCGACAACTTCGATAATGATAATGTAACTTGTAACGCTGTCGTGCGGCGGCGGCGCTCGATGCTCGATCCCGATCGATACATTTTTGGCGCCAAACATCAAGGACAAGGAGAGAAGAGTAGATAATTAGATATGTATGTGGAATGTACGAGTTCGAGGAGAGTTGAGGTAGATATTCGCCATGCCGATGCAGAAAAGCACGCGAAGCACTAAGACTTGAGACTGAAGAGCTAGTAGCTAGCATACCTCTCTAGAGAGCATGAGCAACGCATGTTGTAGATATTGTATATTTGATCTCTCGCAGCATTAATCTTGGCTCCTCAACTCATCTCTCCGGCGCTATACTGGAGACATCATCTGAATCATCATCACGCTCTTACACGGACGAACATCAGCGACGACATCTTTTAGTAACCACAAAGTAGTGTAAGACTACAACAACAATCGAGAATGGAAGAAAAGATCAAGAAGCTAGACGAGGCAACAACAGCCGCGCAGTTAGCAATGCTAGACGCTGAATCAAAACTGAAAGCTGCATCTGACGCAGTCGAGGCAGCAAAGAGCAAGCTGAAAAAGCTCAGTCCCGAAGCACAGCAGAATATCGAGTTCAACGATACTGAGTTGCCAGACTTAATATCTGCGAAGATGTTAGCCGAATCAGAGTGCGAAAATGCAAGGAAAAGATATGAGACAAATGAAAAGTATTTGATGATAATAAGGGAGAAGCATTCCAAGAGTTGTTCGTAGATGATCGTCATTTTGAATTGTAGCAAGCTTGTGCATCAATCTCTCCATGCACCTTCATATCATGCAAGTGGAGAAAAACTTCCCAGAGTGTTCAACAGTCTTTGCGTAATTACGATTGTAGTAGAAACAAACCTATTCGGGGTCCGTGCATACATAAAGACAGATTTACTGTGATGTGCAACCTGTATCTGATGCAAAATGCATGCAAAGCAATGCTAAATTAGGTTTACTGTGCTGGGATTGTGTTCTGCCCAGTTATCCGGCACAAATTTGCATCCTTTCTTCTTGTACTGATTCACAGTGCAATAATAACTTCTACACAACCAGAGAAAGCTCTCAATTAAGGTGAAATCCGTCTTGGGTCACGTGGGAACATGCTACTCTTCCTAATGTTAGGAAGACCCAAATAAAGCATCACCACACGTTCCAAACCAATTCCCCCGCCACCATGAGGGAGCGCTCCGTTTCTGAAAGAATCGACATAAGAAGCAATGGTCTCGACATCAATACCCCAAGCACGGGCACGTTCCACAAGGAGTTCAGGCTCATGAACACGTTGGGCACCAGACAAAATCTCTTGCCCACGAATAAAGACATCATAACTGTTTGAGAGCTTTGGATTCTGTAAATGATTCGAAGTGGGTAGACAAGATAAGTTAGGAAGAGTGGGCACAACAGAAAATGGATGGGGATGTTGTGTGTATGAGATACTTACATTTGGATCGGGCATTGTGTAGAAAGGACGAACATCCAAGGGGTACTTGTCCATGATAAAGAAGTCAGTATCATACTTCTCCTTCACAATGTCGCCCAGCTTCTTTTCGTTTTCGGTACTTAAGTCATCGTAATCGCCCTGGTCGACTCCAGCCTCCCTAAGCAACTTGCACCCGGTGGCATAATCAATCTTGAGTGTCTTCTTTAGGTACTTCAGATCCTCGAATCCATGCTGCTCCTTCACTCTCTGAAGTTCTGATCCGCACTTTTCCTTGAGCCCATCAAAAATGTAAACAAACAAATCTCCCAACACATCCAACACCTCATCGTAATGCTCAACGATAGCCATTTCCAAATCCAACCCAGTAAACTCACACAAGTGCCTACGCGTGTTTGAATTTTCAGCACGGAAAACGGGGCCAATTTCGAAGACACGTTCGAATCCACCACATGCCGCAGCCATCTGTTTGTGCAGCTGGGGACTCATACTCAGACATGCTGGTTTGCCAAAGTAATCGAGGGTGAAAACATCGGCTCCTCCTTCACTTGCTCCAGACAGTAGTTTGGGGGTGTGGATTTCAATAAAGTTTTGAGAAAGCAGGTATTCACGGAAGAGTGTACAAACCATAGATTGGACACGGAAAATAGATTGGTTGGCAGGTGTGCGAAGATCAATCCATCGGTGGTCAAGTCGAGTTTCTTGTCCAACCCTTCCTCCTTCTGCAGAGGCATTGGCCTCATGATCATATGCTCCCACATCTGTTTCCTTGACGAGGTCAGGTCTGCAAGCATCCTCCATTTGAAATGGCATAGCCGCGGTGGCTTTGTGCACACAGTGGAACTTTTCTACTTGAACCTCTACAAGAGATTGTGTTGCTCCCTCTACAGGGTTAGCGGGCACGGTAAGTGTGCCATAGACATCTACGATAGATTCAACGGGGACACCATTCATGTATTTGATCATAGCGGATGGGATATCTTTGGATTCAAAGGCGACGCATTGCACAGTGTACAGAGAAGAGCGGATCAAAACAAATGCACCCTTTCCAACTCCTCTTGCGGTGTGTAGAAAACCTCTCACAAGCACCTTCTTACCCTCCATTTCTTTCGAAAGGGTTTCAATTCTAGTCCATTTGTTCACACCCTCCTCCGACTTGGTTGCAGACTGGATCATAGGAGCATCTCCAAACACATGGCTCCAATCTTCATTGGCAGCACTCTTGAGTTTTTCCAACTTTTCACGTTGAATGCGTTCGCGCTCCTCCCTTTGCTTGCGCTTCTTTTCCTCCTTTGCAGCCTTTTCAGCTGCCTTCTTCGCACGCTTTTCCTTATTTTTTTCTGATGCTTCCTGGCTGTCATCCCCCTTGGGCTTCTTCTCTTCTTTCTTTGGGCCGTATTCCTGTCCAGTTTTGGCTTTGTATTCTAATTTCAGCGCCAACATTTCTTTGAGGAGTGGGTCCCATTCTTCCTTGGGCTTTTTGGCCTGTTTCGCCTCAGCGATGGACACGCCGAGCTTGGAGATTTGCTCGGTAAGCGCTGTGATGGCAGGGTCTGCCGCTGCTGCTTCTTCTGGTGTGCTCATCTTACTATGCGATCGACAGGTTGGAATGAGGTCAGCGGCTGTGGTTTGTGGTTCGAATAGTTCGATCAGATTTGCGGCGCGAGCGCGGTGGAGCGTGGAGCAAGCGAAAGTGTTACAGTAACACTGTTTGTAACACAAGAGAAAAACATACTTACCAAAAATTACGGTGTAAAAAACGGCGGAATTCAGTATTCTGTGTATT
>JALLBH010000364.1:0-23543 GCA_036940005.1 Skeletonema menzelii | reverse complement strand
GGTATGCCCCTCACCCAGCGTAGAAGCGTGCAGGGATCTGCTCAGCAGGCCCATGCCGATGCTGCATCTGCGGCAGCGGTGTCATTCTTGATCGGAGGCAGCGCCTTTAATGAGGCATGTGACATCTTACTGGAGCAGCAGTCATCTCAATCGTCGGCATCTTCTTGTCCACAAACCGAGGGACAAAATCGAAACAACATAGATCACTCTCAAAAGCTAGCTGCATTATATCAAAAAGGTAAAGCCGCCTACAATATGATATGCCGTGCGGATGATACAAGCTCCGTATTTTCATCCGATATAATGTCAATCATGACACCTGGTAATTTGGCTGTCGCATCATCATCTGCTGGCAACTCTTCACAAGCATCATTATCTGCCGCTGCTAATAATAATGCACCATTGCCACGCTCTCGTGGTAGCTTTACTTCTTCTACACCTCATGGAAACAAGTCTAAAATGACGACACCTGGGCTGCTGATTCATAGAAAAAGATCTTCCTTGGAGGGTGGTGGATTCAGCCGATCTTTATCAGACACAAGTGATGTGTCAAATAATAGTAGTACGCCTGGAAGTGGGAATAACAATACTAATCGAGGAGGAGGAAAGAGTGCCTCTAATATATCTGCTGTTAAAAAACAGCAGCAACAAAAGCCAAAGAAGGCTGATCCTCCACCAGAGGTATTGAACTTTCTCAAGGCATTGAATGCGGGAGGTTCTACCGCTACTGCACCAGCTTCAACACCACCGCCGTCATCATCTTCAACGACCACTGCAGCAGCAACAACGAACAATAACGATGATAATGACAGTGCTACGAATAGCCGAAAGCGACCATCCGTGTCAACTAGGAAGCGTCCACCTCCTCCTCCTCCACCGCGTCGACAACAATCTCGTTCGTCTACTGATGCTGATGATGAGCATGATGAATCAAATAATGATAAAGAAACAACAACAGCAACAAAGAGAAGCACAAGATCGACAAGAAGAGGCGCATCTTCAACAAACGGCAAAAATACTCGAGTTTATGATATAGGAGAATCTGTATTTGTTCAGGTCGACGGTAAGCATTACAATGCCATTGTTAAGAATGTAGATTTCAAGGCAGAAGAGGATGATCAAGAGGATATGGGAGATGATAATGATACAATGGGGCAAGTACGAGCTGTGTATGAGGTTGAATTTAGTGATGGGGAAGTGATGGAAGATGTTGGAGGAGATGATGTTCATTCGGCTGATGAGGAGGAATAGTGTTGTCTCGATGGTACGTGATATAATATAGTTGGTGAGGAGCAGTGCCGACAACGTCTAATTTTATATTAGAAAGTGTGATTGGATTACATAAGCAAAGAACTGAAAGGATACAATGCACCTCGCTACTCAGTGTCCTGCTCAATTCACGGTCCAGTACTCGTCTCTTCCGTCGTATGCATCCGGCATGTGAACATCGTAGGGGAGCGGTACGCGTACATTGATGAAATCGCTGCTCCCATCATCGTCATCGCCATCATCACAGAGACTAATCGTGCCATTGACTTGAGCTGCATCATACCCAATTGGAAGGATGCGTACAGGCTTAGTCATTCCACATACTTCTAACAGAGTCGCAGGAGAGAACATCACACCAAGCTCCCAATGTGAAATGAAACAATCTTTCCCTCCCGACCTTTTGTTATTTTGAACTTGTCCCCAAGCTGCTTTGGATAGATTATGAGATGATAGCAGTAACCACTCGATCGATCGATCATTACCAAAGGATGGCGATGGTTGTACTATTGTTTTGATATGAGGGACATGACGAGCAGTAAGGAATGGATCCTTCCTGCTATCTCGTTTTGACCATCGATGATACAATGGTTTGAGAAAGGACTTCTGTAGATTCGACTCTCTACCGGGGACGGACCCACCTCCTTCAACTCCTTCGACACTATTTCGAATCTCATCTGTTGTTGGCCAAATGATTTTAACCAAGGATTGGAATGGTTTTGTTGACATGCAATTGTCATCCAATGGGTTTGTATGATGTGTCGACGTGTAGTCCAACGCTGAACAAAACTTACGAAGCCATTTCTCGCTGAGAGATCCAAGGCTGCTAATCTGACAAACCATGGGAGGCTTCTTCTTCTTCTTTTCTCCCAAAGATTGACTTGAGGGGAATAAATCAATAATTTCTTGGCGGAGTTTCAAGTAACCATATTTCTTGATTGCCATGCCCGTGTGATAGCCTGGAACGGATGGAATGAGCACAGCGTAGGCGGAGGAGTAGTCGTATTGACGAATAAGGTCTGCCAAAGAGAGTTCTTGCGAAGTCAAGATTCGTGATGTGTCTTTGGTATTGACTGCCTGTTGTAGGGGGTACGCAGTGCTGCTGGATCCTTGTCCAAATCTCTTCAGACGGGCCTCTCTAATGTCCATACTTCCACCTAACGTCGGCGCACACCATGATTGAAGTGTGTTGTAGTTATAGCTTTCCAAATATTCAGCCAAATCATTTTCGAAGGAACAGGTTGACTTTGCTGCTGCTGAAGTACTATCAACACCGCCACCCTTGGTTGCAATTTTGTAAGGATTCACAATAGAAGAACGTTGCTCCACAGTCTTCTTCTTTAATGGAAAGTTTTGCGCGTAAAATCCATTTGTTTGGTATTCCACATCACTCGCCCCCAAGTTGGCAGTGTGAACAACTACACGAATCATCGACTGCCTGGTACTGCCACGCCCACCCTCACTACTAACTTGATCATCAAATCCAGTCAAAAACAGTTTTGTATGATGGCACCCATAAGTAATCTTTACAGGCAAAGGATTCGTCTTACTCTTTGGAGGATCTCCGGGTACAAGGCGGATAAAATCCACAGTATTACCATTCCGTTCTGCCGCTGCTTTCCAATTCTTCATTATAAGTTCCTGCATTAGTCCTTGGTGAAAATCCATACCGCCAAAGTACGAGCCGTAGAATACAACTACTCGAGGGATTTGAACAACATCAGGTAGTTTTTCGTACACATATCGAAAATCAACGAGGAAATTGGATATAATGAGCCATTGTATCTGACGATTGGGTACGTCTAGCCCAATTGCCTCTCTGAGAGTTTGAAAATATTTGCGATTTTTATTAGGTATGGCTGATGGTGGCTTGGCTGATGTTGTTTCGAATAGATAGAATGGTATTACGGGAGAGTTATTGTCAACACTGCTGTTTTTGGGAGCTGCTCTTTTCCTTGCTGCCGGCTTACGAGCCATTGAAAGATTGACGGAAGACTCCATTTCTATTATTTCGTCTTCAATGCAAGGTCGAGCTTTTCTCTTTCTATCCATTTTAGGCACCGGATTCTCATCGTCGTCATCGCTACTGTCGTCCAATAAAGCGATCACCTCCTGGCTTTGTTTTTTGGCAGACACTGTTGAGGAGTTGGGCGATTTTTTATGACCAGATGAAGCGGCAGCAGCGACCTGTTCTCCTTCGTCATCGCTGCTGTCAATGGTGATGACTTCGCGTGCTTTGGCTCCATTCATAGACATGATAAGTAAACTCTGTGGCATTGAAGATGAGCGATAATGCAACACGTGACTCTCTGCATTGACTGACTTCGATGGACCGATTTTATCACAGTATGTGGTGAACAATGCAATGACATGTTCAAGTATCTTTGGCATGCATTGCAGTGCGATGGTAATTCCCTCTTCCCGCCATTTTTGCCTCACCTGGATGGTACCTTAGGTCTTCAATGAACTGGAGTGTACAGAAAAGATAAACGTTGCTAGAGATAGGATTTCCAATGAAACAGCAGCAACAGCTCCAGCAAGAGGAGTACAAAACCGAAAGAGATGCTGTTGGCACCAGAAGTGCCCATGGCAATAGTACCGTCAGGAAGTGCAGTGGTGTCTGTTTCATTCGCTAGAACAAGACATCACAACCAAGGTGAGAAGTTCAACAATTTTATAACTCAGTTACATCTACACAAAGATCACATTTCACTCCTTATTTAGAAGCGCTAGATGATATGCAGTCGACCTTGAATAGGTAGGGTATTGGTATTCCATTCCAAACTCAGAGATATCCCATCTCATTGTCACCAACTAGATTGCTCTCCTTGGGATAAACTTGCGGCGCAGGGCCGCCGCCACCATTACTAGGAATTGCTATCCAACCATCTCGTGGAGGGATATTTGGGTCCACACTTGGCTGCTGAGGAGAGTGAGCCACGGCATAAAAGTCGATATCTTGTGTAGTACCAGGGCGAGCGTTTTCGGGCACGATAGAGATGTACCATCGCCTCGTACCATCCGTGAGCTTGCATCTGAACATCATAAAATCTACGGACCTTCCATTGTACCTCGAGGTTCTCATGAATTTTGAGACGCCATCATTCTGTCCAAATCTTAGGTAGGTACCGTTGATCTCGCGGAGGCCAGCTCCCTCCACCGTCATCTCCTTCACCAAACTTTCGTCGAAAGCGGAATCATCATCGTCAGAATCAATGTCGGAGTCGTTTACTCCTTCCGAATCGGAATGGCCTTGTACATTCACATGCATATTGTGATGATCATCTCGGCGACCAGAGTGATCATTCCGCGATTGAAGGGGGTGCATTCTACGTTGTTGGGGCTCCATCCACTCCTGAAATACTCGATTTTCAGCCATCCAATTGGACACGCTGCGAAACTTCTTGAGAGTTTTCATAAGTTCTAGTATTTTTTCTGCGTAGTGGTGGTTTTCTCGGGTGTTGGCGCATGTTTGCCCTGCTCTTAGCAACCCAAGGGCGGTGTTGTGGTCACTGGTCAAGAGCATGTTGATGCGATCTTTTTGCCACTCATCTGGTATTGCAGCTAGAACCATAAACACCTGGAATGGGGAAGACAACGTCAGCAAAGTTTTAAAGGAAGCAATACGCTTTGCGTTGAGTTTGACTTACCGTGGTACACATCTGACTCCATTCATTGTCCCATTGTTGACGATTCTCCTGATACAATTTGAGAGTTTCATCTACGATCCTTCGGGTGTCTCTACCAAATGCAAACGCAACGAGTAAAGTATACGCAACGGGGTTGGGACAAGAATGGATGATATGGTGAGCAAAACTCAGACTGAACATCATCTCCGTCGACTCAAGGTGCGGAAGAGCAGTCCTGTACCTCGCAACCTCGATCGCAATTGCCTCGACAGGATAGTTATGATGTTTCTCTCCACTTTCATCAGAGTAGAATCGTGCTTCATCTGATAGGCGGGTGAGATTTGGTCGATAGCCCAACACATGAAATTGTTCGCGTACTTCTAATTCACTGTTCTGGGCTGCTGATCGATAGAACTCCAAAAATCCATCTAGGTACAACAGCTGGTTGCCATCAGGCTGTTGCACACCGTACCTCTCAAAGATACTGTCAATCTTCTGCATATTAAATCTGTGGTGAAAACGAGACATGTAAAATTGCACGTCGTTCTTGGACATGCCATTCGATTCGCTCGGCTTCGATTCCTCAAAAACAGAAGTGAGAGCTTGTACGGCTACAGGGGTCAGGGCCACGGTTACTCTACCTCTCTGCACAGATCCTGTTTCAAAAGTGAGAGGTTCTTGCTTTACCCAAGGCAAGCCAAAGAGGCAACCAATCGCCTCGAGCAGCAGTTGATCTTTTTCAGACTGATATTCGTTTCCGCTCATTCCCGAGTGTTGCATGTGAAGGAGGTTCGACGTGGTTGTTTCTGGCTTGGACATCATTCGAGCTGTTTCCATTGGTAGTGATGAGCCCGGAAAGAACTGCTTCAGATGATCATGGGGCGTCTTTTCTCGCATTGCAAGGCAAAATAAACGCATGATTAACTGGGCGGCATTCATGGCATCACGAAGTAGGTTTACTTCCACCCGCGATTGCAAACTAGCGAGTTCCCTGATGAAGAAACAAATGTTCACGTTTTTCAAATTCATGCGAGGAGACAACTCAACGAGTTCTGTAATGAAGGAAAGGATTATTCCAACACCAGTTGCTGTGCCTCCAATGTTTGCCACGTCTTCGAGCTGGCGTGCTGTTTCCAACCTCGTAGGCATAGCACCAATGTGCTCTCGCTTTTTCAATAGCCGTTCCCTATTAGCCACTTGTGATGCCCAACTCTGAGTCCAATTCGAAAGCAGCAACTGCTCGGAAGGTTGACTCATAGTCGATGCTATGGCACAAGAGAATATCCTCAGGGCAGCGTGGCTTGATGCCTCTTCTGAACACTCAACAGAGTAAGCACGAATCCAATTTTCATACACTGTATGACATCTCTTGGCAAGATCAGCAACAAATGCTGCACTTAAAGCAGGTGACGATGACAGTAGCTGAATCATCTTCTCAGTCCAAATGCGTTGCACGTTACTGTCGAGTGCAAGATGGAATAGCACATCAAATACAAATGAAAACGATGTATTGATGATATTGAGACGCCATGACTCAATTTCAGTGATGGGGATCGCCGGAGAAGGTGATGAATTCGGGGTTATGTCCATACTGTCCTCAGATGGCTGTGTCGTATTGGTGCAGACTTCAAGGAGATCCTGCACAAAAGATTGAAACTCATCGGTCAAAAGGAAGGATTGCCAGCTGTGGGTAGAATTGGACTTTTTCACTTCAGGCAGAAAAACCTCATAACCATTGCTTGCTTTCGGCATGGGAGCGGTATTCTCCGGCTCTTCTTCCATCGCAGTCTCACTTGTTGACTCTTTCACGTCAGAATCTGAATCATCAAATTTAGATGGTTTCACTTTTTCGTAAAACACAAGTAAGGCATTGGCGAACTGTTCACTTTCAACAGTGTGAACATGACCATTTGGATACTTCGTCTCCTTTTTCATCTTGCCACCAAAACATTCTTGCTCGATCAGATTCGAATCAAAGGGTGTCACGTCTTCATCGTCAAAACGGTACCATTTGCCTGATGTTCGATCTTTGACAAAGCTGTAATAGTGGCCGCCTTGTGCAACGCCCGCATGGACGAGAACCCCAGCCAATCGGTATTCGTAGTCCTCATCGGGTAGCGCAGCCAAAGGATCTAAATCTTCTTCATTTCCAGCATCACTTTCTCCGAGATCCATCATTGAACCTGTCTCGCTTTTGCGTTCGTGGGGTTCTGCAGCTTCTAAGAGTTCTTTTGCTTCTAAAGTATACTGTTTCATATTCAGAGTCTCTTCAAATTCATACCTGCTATTGATCTTCACTGTCTCAAAGGTGTTGTAATCCAAGTCAAATCGTTTCAGTGACAAAACCAAGACATCCGATAACTTTGAGACGGCAGTTCTCAGAACAGTATTTGTCTTTTTGTTGCATCTATCACAACCAACTTTGTTTTCGCCGTCCATGAGCTCTTCCTCACACATGGCAGATATACCTTCGTGAATGTTCGATTTGTTTCGAACTTGGCAATCAATGCTGATCAAGTCTCCTTCTCGATTTGACTGCGTATTGAGCGAGGAATTGGTGTTAGAAACTGCAATAGGTAAAATAGATTCGAGGGGTAAAACCAAGTCATAACGAAACTCACCTTCAAGCCACACTCCTTGCAAATCTTCTGCTTCGTAGTCTTTAAGCCAAATTTGTGTGTAAGATATTTAAAATGCGACGGTGACCACTTCTTCAGCGATATCTCGAGGCGGTCGAGCAATTTCGTAGCGAACTCAGCTGCATCATTTTGCTGCCAGACATCAAACTCTAATTTGAGGCAGTGACTTGCTTCCACAAGTGCCCGAGGGTCGTAGCACCTACCTCGGGCTTCGTCTAGATTGACGAATGTACGCTGGACCTCCTCAAGCAACTTGCGAGAAGACGCTTCATCTTCGGACTCTTTCAATTCCTCCGCTGGTTCGAAATCTGGGCCCTCTTGTGAGGACTCTCCCGCAACGGAAGTTCTAGCCATGTTACTGCTTGGGCAAACCTCATACGCGCCTGTTTCTTTGCCGGGACGGCCTTCACTAAGAATAAACTCCTCAGGCAACTCTCTGGGAAGAGAATTGAAATCGGGCAGCTGTAACTGAGTATGTTGACCATCCTGCTGGCTTGGAACAATCGGAAGATAGCTGATGGTGTGCATGTCTGTATCAGGATTGTACCCCTCAACGATTGCTTCAAAATTCTGCCCACAATCCCAATGTAGAGATATCTTTTTTCCAAGTAGAGCACCCCCCTTCGCCAAAGCACCACCCGTCGAGCGTAGGCTGCTAGGAATCTCAGCCGAACACAAGTTTTCACGCAGATCAGGCATCATGAATAGCTGCTGAAGAAATGAATTCATGTAGCAGGTACACCCTTGATTCTTCAGCCCCGAGTAATTAGCAGTATTCCTCGAATTATTGCCGCCATCCACCATGGGCTTTTGGCCCCACTTATGCCGCAAAGATGGAGCGACGTTGGATATGATGACATTTATCTTCTTTGCAAGAATGGTGTACCCCCTGCCTCCACCACAGGCTTTTGCAGCAGATGCAACGGCTTTAAACGCAAG
Source organism: Skeletonema menzelii (assembly GCA_036940005.1). Taxonomy (NCBI): domain Eukaryota; phylum Bacillariophyta; class Thalassiosirophyceae; order Thalassiosirales; family Thalassiosiraceae; genus Skeletonema; species Skeletonema menzelii. The sequence goes on along the minus strand of JALLBH010000364.1, from coordinate 15,070 downwards.
TCGACGCGAATCTACATCGCAACAAACTGGAGACGCACCAGACGATTTTGAAGACGATATAAAACCATCGAAAATTGCTCCCATCAAATCAATCAGAGGCTTATCCTCAGCTAATTGCTCCTCCTCATCGGACCAAGGAGACACCTTGATTATATTCAGGATGTGGGGAGATCCTTCGACGAGAAAGATATTTCCACCAGCTTCAATGAGAGAGATGAGCAGCTTCAAGCAGCCACAAAGAACTCCCGTGGAGTTGAAGGGGCACGCAGCATCGCCAATTCGTCCTGGATATGACGCCAGCTTGAAACAAACTGAGGTCCCAAGATCCTTCAACTGCGTCTCGTTGCCCACAGGGTCCACCGAGCTAACTAACTTGAGAAGGACTGAGAAGAACTCGTCTGATCCATCGGTGTTGGCGTCGATAGTCTTCAGCGCCTTTACAAGCCAAGGCAATGCGAATGACGACAGCAGCGGAATAGCGAGAATCATTTCTTCCGTGGTTTTTCTGACCTTCACAGTTAACTGAATGCCCGTGGCGCCGATGGAACCGACTCTTTCCCAGAGGAGCAACGAGGTCAAAAATGTTTCAGCGAGGTTGCCAGGGAGAGACGCAAAGCTTCGGATGAATATTGGACCTGACTCCAGCATCATGCGCACGAGGCTCAAAACCCGGAATAAAGCATTGAATGTGATTCCGTCGTCGTCTATTACAGTACAGACTAAGCTTTTCAGAAAGCCACTAGTATCAGCGAACGTCTCAATGAGGTCCTGGCCCTCAACAGATAATTCATCTTTGTTGAAGAAACACTCTTTGAGTATGCGAAGAGCGCATGCATTGCCCATCCTGTTCCTGCGACGAGTTACCTTATCTGAATTACCAGATTCAACAAAAAGACGCATAACAGCAGCAAACCCTCCAGACTTCGTGAAATTGATACGGAAACTTGCCGCATGCTCCTCCATTGCCTTTGAAAGAAAGGTTGCGGTGTCTGGATTGAGGCCAGAAAACATGGCCGTGGCAGGGCGGAGGAGAGAGTCTAGGATTTGCATGACATAAACTGATCGTTCGAAGTGGCCGAAATCTATGAGGGACGACCAGTCAGGTGACTCAACCAACATGGCATCACCTGTTGGATCAGTTCCTGAAGCAGCTCGATGCACCTTCTCAATAATTCCAGCATTTGTTGGCATTGCTAGGAGCAAGTCCCAAACAAGAGAGTGAGTGTCTGCTGCTTTCTTCCCTTGTAGCGGTCCATCTTTTACATTAGCATCTGAAACAGGGAGAGACTCGAGCACAACCATGAGGGTACTGAAAAATTCGGAAGATCCATTTGAGCCATCCCCAGAGAAGAGGTCACTCAGGTCTAGATGAGATGACTTTGAAGGTTTCTCTTGCCATCGTCCGTCGTCCTGGATGATGTCAGCGCCAAGGTTGTCGACAGGTTGTTGTTGTGTTGGTTTATCTGAAAGAATCGCGACAATTTCGCTTCCATCCATCAAGCCTAAATCAGCGGCAAGCGTTGAATCCGGCATGCTGTTCGTATTAGGATTGTTCATTCCACGAGATCTACCTCCAAGACCAGTAGTGATTCTTATCAGATTTCCATTATGATTGCATCGCACGCCAATTTGTGCCTTGATCGCTCCAACAGTTTGAAGTGGATGTATCTCTAATGTAAACCGCTGAGATGTATTTGGAACAACAGCATTTTGCGAGGTGCTCTCATTAGGATTTGCTTGCGTTGGAGAGTTACGAGAGATAACCTTCGCCAAAACGTTTATTCGTTTGCACGACGACACACCTCTCATTCCATGTGGCACTTGAGTTAGGTACGAATCCAGAGAAGAGCCTTCTTGTAACGATGCCAACCTCTCAGCAACTGCACCTGCTCTCCCCCCAAGGCTATTGCATTTCTCTATTGCTGCGTTGAGAATGCTAATGCATCGCTCGGCCGAACGCTCTGAAGAGTTGTCGCCTCTTTGAAGGCCCTCTTTTACCTCAACAAGGCACTTGAATATTCTATTTGAGAACCGATGGTCCTTCCCATTGATCGAAACAGATTCCTGGCTAGTCGGCGTGGACGAGCTATACACAGACAATAAATCTGACATTGCCTGAGACGCAACTTTATTATTCCCTGACGTGAGACAGATTCGCCACAAAGCATCAAGGGCAGCATCACTCTGTCTCATGCCATGATCCTCAAACTTTCGGAAACTTTGGTAAGCAGCCTCGCCAAGCTTTTCCCATCCCACATACTCAGAGCAGAATATTTTCTGAAAGACATCATTACGAGTGTTTGATTCAAACGCAGGGTTCAGTCTATCAACGTTGTACATGGCATTTTCAGGGCGTAACTGAGGTCCAGGATCTTCCGCAGAAGAATTGGCTAGGAATGTCATGAAGAGCTCCTTATCTGCGGGAAGGACGCACATAGACCATAGCAGATCAAGCTGGTCGCTCCGCAACTGAGTGTTTATCTGTATTCCGTAAACTAATCGTAGAATTTGCAGACGCTCCGTGAGTGCTTTTGTATGATTGAACTCGGGAGTCACACTCATTGTGGACGGCTGTGGCGATAGAGAGAGGTGGATACAAGCATGGTTAGATTGCAAAAAATATTTGGGGTCAAAAAAATTAAATGATGACAAAACGGTATCCAATCTCTTACCTTCCGAAGTGGCGGAGCCATTGACGTCTTGGATCTTCTCTTCAAATATGCAACAAGCTCTTCGTACAACATTTCGGCAAAACCACCGCTGCCCTGAGCGTAAGTCTCCATGTCAGTCCGATCGTATCCCTCTAATACCGACTTAGTCAACTGGCACATGTGAAGAGCATGAGCTTCATCCACAAGCTCTTCGCTTCGTTTTCCCAGGACATCCTTACATTGCGCCAAAAATTTCTCACGCATGGTTTCCGCAACTTCATCCTGTGGTCTCCCAATCTCAGCGAATGTAAAGCGCTCGATGTTCATATATGTTTTTAGCGTCAACGCATCCTTATGCGTCAAGACTGCCCACAAAAGACTTAGAATTTCATTCCTCGTCTTGTTGTCCATACTTTCAAACGATTCTTCGGCAGGGAGAATTTTACCCTCGGGATCCCAGAATTTTTCGGCAATGGTAGAACAGAATTGTGACACCTTCAAGAAGTGATCTTCCCCTTTCTCCAAGCTTTGCACTAACGATTCATGAATTGCGTTTATGAGCGGTATGGCCAACTCGTCCGACAGCGAGGGCAATATGGAAACTAACAACTGATAAATTTGCGATGACACGGCGTCATCTCTTGTCTTAATACACGTCGTCCACGCCATGAGTAGATGTGACGCACGGAGACAGAACTGGTTCGGAATCATATCCGTCTGCATTGGGGAGGCGACACCGTCCCGAACAACTGGCTCTATGGGATCATCCACGTTGCACATCCCAGCGAGGAATTTGATAAGTTCAGTCGACCTTGAAACAATCTCCCTGTGAATGGAATCTCCCAGTACTAGTTCAATGACACCATTCTCAATCGCCCATTTGGCAAGTTTATGCTCCAACGTATTATACTCCTCACCAGGTGGGACCATGACACTCAACGACTGCAACGTCGGGGGAGGATCCTCACCCGACCGACAAGTCAGCCACCCACGACGCGGTGGTTTTTTCTCCTGCCACTTCTTCGACTTGTGCTGATAATAATCAATATCCTTATCCGTACCAGGTTGATCAGCATCCGCCTCGGAAAGGAACCACCACTTTTGCTGAGATCGCATCGTACACCGAAATAACGTTAGCGTTTTCCCTCCAACTCCTCCCCCCTGCTGCTGTTGCTCTGGATTATCCACATCCATGGGAACTTGATGAACATACTGTACATCCCCATTAGGATTCACATATCCATTCTCCAAAACTCTACGAGGGTCAAACTCATACCGTCCATTCACCCACCCCGTCCCAGCTCCAGAAACGATGTATGCACGAGGTGGAGGCTGATGAGCCTCACACTCACTAATTAGTTTCCCCACCTGATCCCACCCGAACAATCTCAGGGGTAGACTCTGACTCGTAATAAGCTTCAACGTCAACTCCCTCCAAAACTCATGATGTTCATGAATCGCCATGGGGTATGCCGAGTGATTATTGTTGGTTTTCGATTCGGCAATACTCTTGTAGGTTTGACCCAAAGAGTGCCTAATTTTGAAAATGGCATCGGTGGAAAACTTCTTGAGCGTTTGATCGTCCATTTCAATAATGTACTTGGTGACAGCTGCGGCAATGGCACGGCATTCATCGTGAATGGCATTAATCTTTTGCGACTGGAGCTGCACATGTTGCCCCTGTTGTTGATTATTATTCGCATTGCCACCCTCCTCCTCATTCCCACCCCCACTCCCCAAAGGGAACGCCGCCACAGTCTCCAACGCCGACAAAATCTCCCTAATCAAATCCAAACTCGGAAACGACTCCATACTACCCGCCCGTTTATTCAAATAATTCGCCAAGTGACGAAATCCTCGATGACGACGAAAGGCCATAATCATGTGATTCCGTATCTCGGCATTGGACGAGTTGGAATTGTTGTTATTCCAATGATTTTGACGTTGAGATGCCTTGTAGTACACTTTTTTCCGATTGAAAATGTGTGTAAGTGCCTCCAATGTTGGTGAAACTTTGAGTAGTACCCTCGATGAGGAGGAGGATGATGATGAAGTGGATGCCACCTCACCACCACCTCCAGAAGTAGTCGTCCCCACAACCTCATCCCCACCACTAATCTTCATCTTTTTATTATTCAACAAAATCTCTTCCTGTTCCTCCTCCCGTTCCAACCGTACCAAATCATCAATGACAATTTGTAACCCGATGCGAACAGATTTTTCGACACAGTCACGTTCCATGGATCCAATTTTCATTGGGTTTTGTTCGAGTAGGATGGATATGATTTGTATCATGTATTTGTGGATGAAGGTTGGTGCGTCGAGGTTTGTGTTTGTGGTGTTGGTGGAGGGGGTTGGGGTTGTTGTGTCGTTGTTGAGGCGGTAACGGCGGGCGGATTCGAGGGATTCAACTGCCTTTTGCCATACAACTGTAATGTTATGAAAGTTGAGGGGGGGGAATGGATCATTGGTTAGAGATATTGTTGAATTGTAAAGGGCAAAAGGGGGCATGACATAAAACCTTGAGAGAGGAGAGGCAGGTAGAGATCATCTCCCCTTCCCCCCAACAATATAATAAATAACAACCCTGCAACCTGCAAACAAAACAACAAGGTGGATAACTCACCAGTCTGATTCTTCTCGAGACCATACGCAACCTCCTCCCACAATTGAATAGTCTCCACCGGCACCCCCGTCGTCTCCTGTTCCACCTCCTCTTCCTGTTGTTGTTGTGGCTGAGGACCAATAATTTCACCCACCACCACAATCGCCTCCTCCCTCTGCTGTTGCTGTCCCCCATGCTCCCCATTGTTCGTACTATCCAAAGGTGGAGGGAGTGGAGGGACAGCAGCATCCATAATCCCCAATTCTCTACCCTGCTGCTGCTGCTGCTCGTTGGGAAATAATAGTTGCTGCAACCGTCGCTCATTTATTCCCATGCCGTCGCTGCTCGTCCATTGGCCATTCGTTGACACCTCATATCCTCCTGGCTCGAGTTGCATGTTGGTACCACTAGCACTATTATTATTATTATTCTCGGAAGAAGAAGCATCGTGGAATAAATTTTGGAATTCATTGCTAGATGGATCATTATTGGTATCGTCCTCATCGTTGTCGTTGTTTTGGGGGCCACTGCTGAGGGCAGGGTCATCGGATGGATTCATGGTGGGCATTTTTTTTTCAATGTATAAATTTTATTCACTGACCCTCTGCAGATATCTAGTGAAGTGAGAATTAATGCCTATATATATAGAGCGATTGAGAGGATACGGTGATGATAAATTACGCCTTCGAGAGCAGCCAATTATTTTGTATGCCTCTCCTCTCGGTTGGATGAGATGAGCGAGATCGCGATTTGAGATTTTTTAGGGTAATTTGACTGCCCCCCCCTCCGATGCGATGGAGTACGGCGTAAAAAAAAGGCACCGAAGGTTTCAGGGTCAACCAAATAATGATCTTGGGCACAGCGTTGATCTCTCTCTCTCTTTCTATGAGATATACTTGTTGTCTACCTAATCGCCGCCCTATCTTGATGCCATCACCAACATTGTGAGGAAAATCTTTGGGCTTCTCCACGATCACAGGCCTTTTTCGTACTCGAACACTGCCTTTTTGGAGGCGTTTTGACCTGTTTTGGGGTACCCTTTCACCTCGGCTAAAGCAAAAACGATGACTTCTCTTTTCCAATCCATCATTGCTTCGACCTTCGAGCCCCGCCGCCGCCGTCGATGAAGATATTGCACTATTGTACTACATACCACTAACACTGTGACTGGAGAATAGAATAGGCAAGTTATCTATCTACCTCTCTCTAGAGCTGGGCTGATGAACCGTCCAAATAGATTGAACATCTACTCTGCCAAAGGCAATCTCCCATCTTCCACTCGAAGGCGGTGCATCATAGCAGCGTCATGTTGCTTCAGTATTTTCCTCATCCTCCTGATATTCAATCGGATACTCCAGCAGCTATCCTTAACCAGTAGCAACGAGATTCGTGAAAAAAAGTGTCGGTTGAAACAGGCCATCCAATCAGGAGAATGTCAACTATTCTCACATAGATCGTATTACAATGCAAAAACGGATGATTGTCGAACTGCTCTGGAACAACTGAAACGTATTGGTGTGCATCACCTAGATTTAGATTTGGTATTGACCACCACCGACAAAGACGATGGCATTGCATCAAATACTCTCATAGTAGCTCATCCAATGGAATATAAGCACACAACACCAACATACTCTCCATGTGGCAATACGCCCTTCAATGAAATGATCAATCTTCTCAAAACAGTTTACAATGACAACTTCTTCATTTCCATGGAGCCCAAGGCAGCATGGAGACAAACAACGCAAGAACTCAATGATGTAGCATTGATCCATCCACCTTCGAGGATATTAGAAAAGCTATTGGAGCTTATTGAATTCAATGAACTTGCAGGTCATTGTGCAGCGATAGTCGAGTTGAATTATCAATTGAAGGATGAGGCAGAGTTGCATCGGCAAGAAGAGTTGTTGCGCAGGATTACACAGCATTGTCAATTGTTCAAGGGGATACGATTATCCGATGATGTGGACAAGTTACATCATGATGTGGAGGAGTATGATGCAATAATGCCAACGATTGAATTACATTCTCGTCATCCTCGCAATGTGGAGGGGAAGGTGATGCAGCAAGAGTTGTGGAGTAAATCAATCGTTTGGGTTGTGGATAATGAGGTTGATTTGGAGTTTGCTGCCGATGTGAGTCCTCGTGGAATTGTATCTAATACACCTCAGGAGATTGTCAGGATTCTGGAAGGGTGGTGTCAGTAGAGACGATGATTAGTTAATTAATGGCAAGTAACTTAATGATGCAGAATGGCGACTGCCATTCATGGGTATACCCAATTTCGACATTACAATTGCATCTTTCACCACATCCGAAAAGTACTCCGAACCATTTGATAATGCATGTTTCAATGCTGTCCATTCTTGAGTGGATAGAAATATTCGGACCGCTGTTGCTTTGATCTGTGGTTGTGTTAGGGATGTAATATCTTGTTCGTTGTTCATTGATGGAGGACAACAAAGATCAATCCCACCCCAGGTCCACTTTGTTCCGTCGGAATCATCTTCTTGATTGGAAGAGTGTTGTCCTCTGTCGATAGTTTCGTCATATATCACCTTGAGCACCTTTTCAAACCGCATATCATCGCCACCATCACCATTGCCGCTGCTACAACTCTTACCATTGACACTAACCAAGGCAGAATCCCAACTAAGCATATGGAGCAGTATACACTCCGAAGCCTTACTCAACCGAGTCCAATCATTTTCATCCGATACTCCCACAATAAACGTATAAATGGCTTCACTATCTGCATACCGTACCATCTCACGAGCTAGAAATGATCCACATGTATACTTCGAAAACACATTTTTATTTACCACCAACGATGGTGATAAAGGATTGCCACAATGCAACAAATGCTTGTAAAATCGTAATGTATTCGAATCATGACCCGATACAAACCCCAAGGTAGACCAGCACTTGGAGCATGTAATGGTGTTTCCTTTGTCTCCCTTCATTGCCGACTTGTCTTTCCAAAGTTGTTGGGATGTCAAAGATGATGATGATGATATTTGATCACCTCCGCTGTTATGCAAGGCAGAATGTTCACCGTATCCCTTGACATTACGAGTCGTGCAAACTCCACCAGCCTCATTGACATCCTCTTTATGCAAGACAATCACAGCATCATCTTCCAAAGCAACATGTCGTATAGCATTCATGGTCGATGTATTAAAATCCACATTGGCTTGTCCTTCGTAGCATATTAGGTAATCTTCAATGTCGTCCCAGTATCCAGATGGGAGGGGTAGAACTGATCGTATTGTTGACACACCATTGCTGTCGGTATTGGCAATGATGGAAGATTGACATTTTCGGCAGTAGAGATGATTCATGTGCGTGCTGGGTGTGGTAATCGGAGCGAAGATCGATCCTTCTTCCATGCACAGATGGTCCATTATGTCCATACTGGATGAATCATTGATTTGTAGGTATATCCGTAGAGATATTGACTGACTGTCTGTGGATATGGTGGCTGTCATAGGGTTATTTTGATGTCTCGTGGCTTCATATCCTGGTAGAATAAGTGAAAGTAGAGTGGACAATGATGAATGAACAAGTCTCATTTCATAGAATGCAATTTGTGCGGAACAACTATCCGACTTGGATTGTCGTTCGTGTGGAAACGGTGACATTGTGAATTGCAGGTCGTCTCGGTTTGGAATGATGGTGTTATTACTACTTTGCTGAGCAGAGGTTGTCAGTGTAATGTGGTAGCATTTGATGTTGGGTAAATATTCAATCGTGAACTTTCCTCCTTCATCTAGCCACAAGCCGTGAGCAGTCTTGATGTTAATGTTTGTGTCATCTTTCATTTCATTGGGTTCTTCTGGCAATGATGAATCGAGTGTTTCAGAGGAGAGTGGATTATTTTCTTCACCGATAGATGCTTTATCATTCGTTGCTGACACATTTCCCCCCTCTAAATGAACATCTCCATCATCATCGTGTGTCTCATCCTCACCCTCCTGACCATTTGCCATCAAATCAAGCTGTTCCTGCAACCTCTCAATCTCATCCTGAGCACGACACATATTCTCATACGCTGTACGACAATCCATCTGCTGCACATGCTGCATCAACTCTGCCATGGTGGCATTGATCACCTGCTGATCCCCTGTTCCACTCGACGCTGCCGCTTGTTTAGCTTTGCGACAAGCCTGACGATGGCCATCTTTCCATGAGAGAGATTGGCAGGAGCGGCTGCAGTAGTGGACGAGCTTGCATTGAGAGCAGCGGAGAAGAGATGGGGATGTTTTACCGCAGTGGTGGCAGACTCGGGGAGGTGCTGTGGTAGTTTCCGTGGCCATGGTCAAAGATTTTTGTGAAAGAAGTGGAGAAAGAGTGATGAAAAGTGCGCGTCGTTAGCGATAATCCCTGATCGCCGCGGGATCCTAAACCAAATCTTCATTCTCTTCCCCAACGGACGCTATTCATTTTTTTTGCTAATCATGATGTCAAACTTGTGTGCTACTAAAATTTGAAAATTACACACAGAGCACACCATAGATACCGTCAACTGCCGACATGTCCACCGATATAAAAACCGAGGAAGACGTAGCCGCCGCCGCAGCAGCAGCCGCCACTGCCGCCGAGGTAGCCGAAGTAGCCGCAGTTGCTCTCGCTGCCGTTGAAGTCCCCACACTCGCCCCCAGCGGCGCCACAGAAGACGGAGTTCCTGCCCTCCCACCACTGGGTGTGGAACCCACCCCCGTCTCCACTGATGAGGCCGCTGCTGCCGCAGCTGCTGCAGCAGCCGTGGCCGCTGTCACAGCCGCTGCACCAAAACGGAAACGCATCCCCACCGGTGACGACGAAGATGACACCGCCCCTCCCAAAAAGAAATCGTACAAGTACAAATGCTCCGCCGAGGGGTGTACAAACCAAGCCAAATCTGGGGGCGTTTGCATCCGTCATGGTGCCAAACTCAAATATCGCTACGAGTGTCAAGCGGAGGGGTGCACCAACCAGGCTCAATCTGGTGGTGTCTGCAAGAAGCACGGTGCCAAGGTCAAGTTGTGCAGTAGTGAGGGGTGTACCAACCAAGCAAAGACTGGCGGCGTTTGTATCAAACATGGTGCCAAGGTCAAGGCCAAGTACTGTTCTGCCGAGGGGTGTAACAATGTCGCTCAGAATGGGGGCGTGTGTATTAAACACGGTGCCAAGGTCAAGTTGTGTACTGCCGAGGCGTGTGGCAACAAGGCCTTCAAGGGTGGTGTGTGCAAGAAGCATGGTGCCACCGTCAAGACGTGTAGCAAGGAGGGTTGCACGAACAATGCTCAGAAGGGGGGAGTGTGCATTAAGCACGGAGCGAAGGTGAAGGTGAAGCAGTGTAATGCCGAGGGGTGTAACAATCAGGCGCAGAATGGTGGTGTGTGCAAGAAGCACGGGGCAAAGGTGAAGTTGTGTAGTGCTGAGGGGTGCAGCAATAAAGTTGTGAGGGCTGGTGTGTGCAAGAAGCATGGGGCCATGGTCAAGAGTAATGAGGGTGGTGTTGGTGAGCCTATGCTGGCGGCGGAGATGGCTGTTGAAGCGTTGGCTCCTCCGGATATTTGCATTCCTGTCGTTCCGGATGTACAGATTGAAGCGGAAGATACGGCGCAGGTGTAAGTTGCGCTTGGGGAAGGGGAGATTATTTCATGCTCATGGGGAGTAGTTAGACGTTATAGAAATAGAGATAAATGAAATAGATATTGCGTATGAAAACCAAAGATGTTTAGGGACTATTGACCTTTGCATTTGAGAATGCAAACAGTAAAGCATAGTCGAAGAGAAATTTGATTGGGGGAGGAGATGGAATTGAATTTAAAGTCGGACTGAATTTGATGACACATCAACCCACCAACACTATCAACTGCTACGAAAACACTCCAAAGCAACACAACTTTTTTACCTGCACCATTATTTCTCCTCCTACTCCCATTTCCCCAACGAATGACATCCCCTCTCCTTTCCATTGTACTGGGTTTCCTCCTCCAGCATACTGATTCTCCTCCGCCATCTTCCTTTTTATTTTTTTCTTACTCCCCGAGTTAACCCTCCTATCTGGTTTACCACGTCTGCTCGACTCGACTTATTAATCTTCATCTATCGTGCGTGCGTACCTAAACAACCTAAGAAGGACCCTATTGTCCGGGCGGAACACTTACTTCTTACCCCCACTTACAATCTGAGCCGAGTGGATGGGGTTGATACATACAACGCGGGGCTGCTGTTGACAATGCCGACAAAACGAATTCAGATGGTCTAGAGAGGCGGAAATAAGACGGCTCGAGAATGAATTAAAAATGTCAGAGGAAGAAGGGCTGAAGCTTTGAAGGCATTGAAAATGGCCTTGACGCCTAAAGTTGATTATTGGAAGTCACGCAGTGAGGCAGCACGTCCATAGTATCAGAATTACTACAAGAATTATATACAAAAGATTTACGACATGGACAGTAATAGCACTCGTATGACTGCCGATTCAAAGAAGGCTTCACTCGGTATTTCAACTCCAGCATCACCCAAACGAGAGCATTCCACATCCCTGATCCGATGCAGCATGTCCAATGAGTTGTAGCCTTGATGTAGTGCCTGCGTTAGCAGAATACTTGCTATTAATATCATACTTTCCTTTTCTTCTACCGTCAGATTTTGATCGGTCATATACTGAAGCATGAGGTTATCAGCGAGTGATACTTGAGCCACTCTGTGTCCACCATGGATTGCTGCATGATACCATAAGGGATTTGCAAACCCTTCGCATTTACATTGCGGATTGTTACCTCTTGATACTCCTGATTCAACATTCGGGACGAAAGGATTGGAGCTATCCAAAGCAAGCAAAAAGTCCCGAATGACATCACACTGATCATCAGGAACAACTCCATCATCACACATCTGACCCAATGCTGTCATGGAAAAGACATTCCCTTGTGCAGCACTAGATATGTACAATTGAAGTGGATCCACAGCACCCTTCAGCTTGAGATGACTTCCATCTTCTTCGACTGATTTCTCGGAGGCAAGCGCCAAGACGAATTTTCCTATATCATCATCTTCAGCTGGGTTTAAAAGCCATGGTTGATTGACGCTCGAGTTCACATCTTTCTCCTCACCACCTGCATCGTTACCACTACAATCAGTAAACCAAACAATCAGTGATGTACGCGGTTGATTCAACCGCGGATCTACATCCACACCATGAAGAATATCGAACGTATGAACAACGCCATCACCTCTTTTTAACGGAAAGAACTTCTTCAAAACTGAACTACTTGTGTGAAACCCATTGGTGGGTGGAATTGTGTAGAGGCCCTGCTTTCCAGACGAGGCTACGGCATCCAATGCCATAACACAAGTTGCGTAGGCTGTGACGTCGAAGTGGGGACTCAATCCGAATCGAGTTTTGGATTTATCACCGTCATCATCTGCACTCTCTTCTTCACTTGGTTGCACTCCATAACTTCGTATGAATACATCAGATATTTCCACAGTTGATGAATTGAGAACTTTTCTTGCAGCAGGGAGCAAATTATCATATAAATGCGGTCGTAGTACTTTCACCAGACTGTTAATGCATTGAGGAAATGTCGCCAACTCATCATCATGGTGAGTTTGAGTTTCTTTCTCCTCATCAATATCGAACAAGGGCTTCCCATTAGTTATCAGATTGAGATGCAGAGACGGCAAACCATCGACGCTATCGGGATTGGTACTAAGCCACTGCTTGGACTTGACCACGTCCAAGATATCTTGTACTTCACTGATGACAGATGGAGATAAGACTGACGGATGATGAGATACAACATTTCGTCTTCTTCCACTAGACTGTTGCTGTTCCATCTCATATTTATCATCATTCGAGAATTGATACGACACTCTTCGTTCACATAACAACTTGTGAAGAATCAACGAAGTATTTCCCTGTTCTGTCCCTCTGTGACGGATGATGAAACTATTGAGAAATGGCTCATACTTGGACAGATCCATCTGAATACCATCATTTGCAAGAGTTGAATCTTCGCCATTTTGTGGAAATGAAAAGCCTAGATGTTCAAGATGAACATGCAACTCACTTGCAGCGGCGGCATCATCATCATTTTCAAGTGATATACTCAAAATTGCACTTGTACTATCATCATGGTGTAGTTGATGTTCATACAAGTCATTTTCAATCAGTAAATACTGAATTAACAATTTGTGAAACACTGCTAGGAAGTCATCGACATTATGAGCGTCATGATGACATGTGATGTGAGCTTGATAGTGGTGAATGTTGCTCTCGTCGCTATTCTTTTGCAATAACAATCCCTCACAGTTGGATGATGGCGAAGAATCATCATCTATTGGTATCCTCGCAGCAAATAGAATGGTAAGGTTTTCGTCCACTTGATGATTTATTTCTGTCTCCTCGACTATTATATTCTTCGTAAGATGTGTTACTTTATTAATTTCTGCGGTTGCTGTGGAAGTCGATAGTGAAGAAGCGACGTGATTTTGATTTGCAGTGGTAGTGAATGCTACTATTAAGCCGGTATTGAGTTGTGAAACTAGGCATGCTACCAGTAGAGCGACTGTCCACCGCCATCTTTTACTGTGGTTATGAGTCGTCATCGTGTGTAGTAGTATATTCAAAAGCTGCTACATGTGCTTGGCTGAATCATCTCATTGCCAACAACACGAAGTTGTGAACGTGTGGAGACCTCAGCCTGCAGGCAGGTTCCTCAGATGATGATGTGTCGTGAATTGTGGGTTGAGTTGTTGCAGTGCTGTGCACTGTTGTGCATTGCTGGTCAATTCACAGGTTCCTCAACCACGCTACATATTTCACGACCACATGTCCGGCCACGCTTTTTTCGGATTCGAAAGATTGGTGGTGGTGATTCACACGAGTTCGCTTCGCATAAAGATCACGTATTGATTCTGCCCGCCCTTTCTAACAAACGAAAGGTGATAAAAAATTCTCACAAATAAAAATGTATAGCTATCGACAGACAGAATTGTAGTAGCTGTTCTCACACCTGATTCTGTTGTGAATAACACGCACTCCGAACAATGCTGCAACTCGTACTCACCGGGACTTCGATGTTCCTCGCTCGATAATTCACGCCATCCAACCACTCAAAAAGCATTCTGATATTCCCATAATTTTAGATTGCCAACACTCTACACAACACAACACAACACAGTTACCAAAAAAAATGATGAAGCTTGCTCTTATCTCCGCCCTTGCCGGCTCTGCCGCTGCCTTCGCCCCTGCCCAAACTGGTGCTCGCTCCACCTCCCTCAACGCCTTCTCCGCTGAAAGTCTTCCCGGTGCTCTTGCTCCCATGGGATTCTTCGATCCTCTTGGATTCGCCGAGAAGGCCGATGAGGCCACCATGAAGCGTTACCGTGAGGCTGAGGTCACCCACGGACGTGTTGCCATGCTTGCTGTTATCGGATTCTTCGTTGGAGAGGCTGTTGAGGGATCTTCCTTCCTCTTCGATGCTTCCATCTCTGGACCTGCCATCAGCCACCCCGGCCAGGTTCCCGGAGGCTGGGATGCCCTCATCATTGCCGGAATTGGCTTTGCTGAGTTGCAGCGTGCCAAGACTGGATGGGTTGACCCCGCCGATGTGAAGTTCGACCAGGCCGGTAAATTGAACGCTGACTACTACCCTGGTGACATTGGATTTGATCCCCTTGGCTTGAAGCCCGAGGATGCCGAGGAACTTGATGTTATGATCACAAAGGAGCTCCAGAACGGACGTCTTGCTATGCTTGCCGCCGCTGGTTTCTTGGCTCAAGAGGCTGTTGATGGAAAGGGAATCCTTGAGCACTTCTC
>JALLBH010000363.1:0-39366 GCA_036940005.1 Skeletonema menzelii | reverse complement strand
TGGCGCAAACTCCAGTCCTACATCTATCGACTATCGACCATGATGACGTTGCATAGGTAACGTTGCACAGCAGATTAGCTCCGAAATGCACATGAATATCCCCTCTTGCTACTCCTTTGCCATCGCCTCACTTGCTCCGCTGCTTGCTCCGCTGCGATTGCGATCAGCTGCAACTGCTTTTCGCTCAGTATCATATCATCCTGCTCCAGCCGGTTCCATACGGACATCAGTTTGTGTAGGCAACTCGCTCATCTCAAATAAATCACCAACATCACTGCGCATGATGTCCTACTGGAACAGAGAAACAAGTCAACCAACTTCCAAGTTCGAGGGACCAATTACCAAAGAGGCCCGTATTTTGGCACTCTGTGACCCAAGTGATGCATACAATAAACCTCTCTACGATGGACCACTCCCCGAAGGATCCAAACTGCTCGCTGTCGGATCGTCTCTTGCTGACTTTGACCAGGAATCCATCATTGTTCAAGACCCCAACGTTATATTTGTATCTCACCCAAAGGCACGAGGACCACTCGTTGAACTACTCAACAAATTTCCATCTGTGGAATGGGTTCACACTCGATCGGCTGGGGTAGATTTCATTGCTTCTGATGGACTATTCTCATCTCCCGTCCAACTTACAAATGCCAAGGGGATGTTTTCCAGCACGCTCGCTGAGTACTGTATGATGGCATGTGCATACTTTGCAAAAGACCTACCACGTTTGATGCGACAAAAGAATGATGTGAAATGGGAACAATATCCTGTTCTTGAAATACGTGGATCAACTTTGGGTGTGGTTGGATTTGGTGACATTGGAAGAGCAAGTGCCAAGTTAGCAAAGGCTTATGGTATGAAAGTATTGGGATTGAAGCGAAGTATTCCGGAGTCATTCAGTGATCCTTACTGTGATGAGATGTATGATATGAGTGGGCTTTTAGAGTTAGTCAAGAAGAGTGACTATATTCTCATTTCAACACCATTGACGGAACAAACACGGGGATTGATATCGAAAGAAGTTTTGAAACACTGTAAAAAGACGGCGGTAATTATCAATGTAGGGAGAGGTCCAATTATTGATGAAGAGGCATTGATTGAAGCACTTGCAAATGGTGACATTAAGGGAGCCGGATTGGATGTTATGACTGTTGAACCATTGCCGAAAGATAGTCAATTGTGGAAGTTGGACAATGTTCTGTTATCACCTCATAACATGGACATGACTCTGTCTTTCATGCGTGAGAGTACGGAGTTTTTCATCGACGAAAATCTTCCGAGATTTGTCAGAGGAATCGACTTACTGAATCCTGTAGACAAGAGTGCTGGGTATTAGGTAATTTTTGTAAATACCAACGTTCCATATGACCAATACTATATTCTATAATTCAAAAATAACAAGATAGATTGTCACTCTCTTTTGTTTGATCGGAGGAACCCTGTACCTCCTTAGGGCATTCATCGGCTACAGCTACAAGGGGCTCGACACGACTCGACGAGTGATTAATCCTTGCAACCATTTGGTTAACTTGAGATCTCAGCTCAGCATTACTTCTCGCTAATTTTCTCATCAGCTCTCCAGCACTATCTTCTTTCCCTTTTGCTGTAGACACTAATTGTTCCAATTCCCTTCGACGCTTCTGCTCTTCTTCGACTTTGCTCGCTAAAGACTCGTGCGCTTTGGAATTTCTATCGACTTGTAACTTCCTTGTGAACTCATCACGAAGTTTCAATAATTGCTCTGAAGTTGCTGTCGAGCTGCGTTGAGACCTGTGTAGCTCATCTTGAATGCGTTGCCTATCTTCGTTTGCTGCGGAGATTGCATTTCTTTGTTTCTCTATCTGCATGTTGGCAACATCCAGCAAACTTTCCAGCTCTTTCTTTTGTTTGTTGGAGTCCCGCAATTGTTTGTGAAGTTGGTGCGATTGACTTCTCAGGACATCAACCTCCTCACGGATAGATGCCAAAGCCTTTGACAATACCTTCTTCTCAGAATCGACATCTTCCATGGCACGGAGCAAGTCGACATTCTCTTCTGTCAAACGCCCGTAACTTGAGAGTAACCCATTTCTCACCTCCTCAGACTCGGCTGCTACCTGCTCCGCTTCTTGAGCACGTGCGTATTCTTGTTGACACTGTTCTTGGGTCTGAGCAAGTTCTTTTCTAAGTCTGTCATTTTCAATGGCCATACGTTGAAGGTCTTGTTGTAACAGAGTCATTTCTTGATTTCGATGTTGCATCCCCGTCTCACTATCATGGCAACGAGACTGTAGACGCTGATTTTCCGTCTCAAGGCATTGTATTCTCCATTCCAAGTGTTGCGTTGAAGGTTCCTTCGAAGCTTGTAGCACATTACTGCGTTCATCGATGATACTCTCAAACATGCTTAGTAGTGTGTTCAATGCTCTCGCTTTCTTTGTCCGCTGCTGTTCATCGGTGGTTCTTGATACTACGTTCTGCATATTCTTGAGAATATCAATGAACTGGTGTATTTCACCCATATTGCTACTTGAATGGTGAGGTTGATGAGGATTGGATTGACGATCAATGCTCGGCTGCAATTTCATCGCTAGATTCGAAAGCCGATCATCTATCGTCGTCGTGTCTCCTTGGTTGGATTGAGTAGAGTCAGCGCGTGGCGCTGAAGTGGTCACTGGATTGGAAAATAATGCCGATGACGGAAGCGCCGATGGAGTCGCATTGGTTGTTGCTCCTCGATCGTATACATGGATTGTTGCTGGAGGTGCAGTTCTCGGCATAGATGGCTTTGCTTGATTAGCAGCTGGCGTTGACGTTGATGTCGGCGGAGCTCGTTTAACTAGCTGAGTGTAGGACATCTCCGTCGGAGATGATGGCTGCGGTGGCATTGTCAAGCTGTTGTTTAGGGAAGGTCAATGCAATGCAATGCAATGCTGTCGACAGAAAAAAATGCTTTCAAGATATCATCTTCATTTGACTCGACTTTGACCAGCTTCCCGCCTCCTCTCAAAAAGATTTTTTTTAGACACGTCGTCGTAGCTTGTTGCCTCTCTACTTAGCAAGCAATGCGCAACTCAAGCAAGCAAGCTCTAAGAAGTACATAGCAGCACAATCAAGAATATTCTTTGGTACATGTTGATACAGCAACACTGAAGACGCAGAATCTCACCTTCTCTCATAAGAAGTCACTACTTGCACAATGAAAATGATCAACCGCCGCCTTCCATATGCGGCAGCTACAGTTGCAATCTTTGCATCGGTTGGCGTCGTATCTTCATTTACCACCATAACTCCCTCAAGAGCAGCATCTCGATCAGTTGTATCTAACCAGCAGCCATGGAAGTTCATTGATAGCAGCATGACAACGCAACAAACATTCGTATCTCACCCTACTGACACAACAACAACAGCACTGCAAATGAGTGGTGGATCCAACCCCGATGTTGACACTGACGGAACGGATGCAGGAAAATACTTATTATTCCTAGTGCTTCTTGTGAATGTCTGGGCCTTTAGCATTCCAGTGGAGTTCCGAAGGGCAAGATTCTGCAGTGAAGAAGATGTTCGTTTGAATCCTGATAGTCACTGCATCACATTTGAGAACTGGAAATCTGGTATTGTTGATTACTATGCAAATGGTGGCGGGGTAAATTTTGATTTTACTGTGGAGGAAGGAAACAAGTGGATTGGATCATGAATATGATTATGAATTTGACAACCTTACAATAACGGGCAGTATTACAATCTCGAAGGTCTCTGTGAAAGGGGAAAAATGATCTGTCTGTCTATCAGAAGGCGATGAATGCGATATCTTAATCTTCATCAAGACGGCCAAAATACAACACGATCCAGCCGAGTATCCCTCTTCAATAACAACTGTGCAAATCTGCATCCTGTCTACTCTACTCTACTCTTTCATCAATTTTGTCTTGCGTATAAGAACCATCGTTCTGTAGCTGTACTATCTGCCTTACCTCGACAGCAAGCCAATGGCTCTCCAAGCCCATGAACCTGCCAGCCAAAAGATATTATTCTGCTTCCTTTCGACAATTCTACCAGCAGCGTTGGAACTAGCCGATCCATTGTCTCTGGCAGAAGAAAAGTGCATATTATAGTGAATTGATCCAAATCAACTTCAAACAAGTCTTTTACATCAAACTTTGGTCTCTTTCCTGTGCTAGATGAGTCCATTTCATCTGCCAGCGATTTCGCCTTTATTATCAGATTTTCATCCAAATCATAGCCTGTCCCGTCGGCTCCTAGCAAACATGCTGCTATACAAACTCTTCCATCACCGCAACCTAAATCAACAACGCTATCATTCTTTGAAACTTGTGCAGCCATTAGTGCATCCTTTGCTGTTTGATGATCAATGCCCAAGAAAGGTGCCACGAAGCCCTTTCCCCAGTCAAAACCAAACGTTCTACTTAATCTATCAACATCTGATGGTAGTGTCCCTTCCAAGCTTCCACAAGTGGCTGGGCAAGTCTCATCCAGAACTGGGCCTGCTCCACAAATAGGGCATATAGTTGTCATTAGTCTTCTGCAGTTGAAAGGATGTGTTTTTGATGAGTGTAACAATAAGTAGTATATATCATGTCCAATCGCCATTCGCGACCGAACTCCCGAACAAACCAAATGCAGTTATGCGCAAAAGACAAAGGCAATGTATACAATCACTATCATTATATCAATGAGCTATCAAGTGGCACTTGAAATTGAAAGAGTATCAAGAAGGATGTTCATGTGTGCCTAACCGATCATCAGTCGTAATAATCATCATCGAGCTGATAACATCGTAACCACCTGTCCTCTGGCATCACTGCTGCACCGTCAGTATCGATATCCATCATTGTAAGCTTACCTGATGCTAATTAAGTGTATGTGTTGGTGAGGAGAAGCATCCAAGAAAAAATGTTGTCTGCCACGAAGTTTATGCGTTGGAATCAGTATAAAATTTCCGCCAATCTATCCTCTCCCAGCTCACCAAGAAGTCACCAAGCGCTCAATGCATCTGCATGTTTGGTAACGTGATGGAACAACCACCACCAAGCAAACGAAAGGGCGGCTGGATAGGAATAGATCTCGGCACAAGTAACTGTACTGCCGCCGTATGGGATTTAGACCGATCACGATGCAAGGTGTTGCGCCTGAGCTACAAAAATCTTGCTCGTCCGCCATCTGATGGGAGCAGTAGTGGCAAGGGCGGTAAAATTGTGCCATCCGCCGTTCTCTTTGATGATGATGGCGATGCCAAAGTTGGATATGACGCAACATCTCAGTTGGAATGCAGTAATGTCGACATGTCTGCAGCTCTGGTAACGTCATTCAAGCGTGTAGTGGGAATGACGTCAAACCAAGCAAGAGAGTTGCAATTATCCGATGGAGAGTTTTGGGACTCATTACCCTTTCATACAGTTATATTAAACGAAGAAGATTCGAAGAAAGAGCCGACAGCTAAGCAGCAATCAAATCAGCTTGAAGTTAATGCGAACGATGTAGCCTATGATGTATTGGGTGATATTGATACTGGAACTCATACACAATCTCTGTCAGCAAATGAAAACTCATTGAAGACAGACAAAAAAGAAGGAGTTGCTATTCGTATACGTCCACTTAATTCCGCAACTGAACGCTTAGTCACACCACTAGATGTTACTTCCTCTCTGCTGCAATCAATACGGATCGCTGCGAATGAATATCTTCAAGGCAAAAACAGATCCAAAATTCTAGCGCCTGGCATGTCGCCGAGTGAAAGTAATGCACAACCACTGATAGAAAATTGTGTCATTGGTGTTCCAGCTCATTACAGCCTTGCTCAAAGGACATCGATTCAAATGGCCGCGAAAGAAGCTGGCTTTAGTGGATACATTGGCGTCATGACAGAATCAACGGCTGCTGCCATGTCCTATGGGCTGTTTGTTACACCGACGACGTCGTCAGATTACAAAGGGAAAATAATATTAGTCTTTGACATGGGAGGTGGAACGACTGATGTTACGATTGCCAAAATGGAGACTGGAAATAACAGTGATGCGGTTCAATTTCGAGTTCTCTCTACCGCTGGTGACAGGTGTCTAGGAGGAGACAATGTGGATGAATTATTGGCACGTTATGTTTGGAAACGCCTTGTTTCGTCAGAAGCTGATAAATCATGGAAAGCATCGGATCATCAGGAACTGGTGAGACATTGTCGACGCGCAAAGGAAGAATTATGTGGCGACGGTGACATTGATTCAGTGCCAGCTGATAGTGCTGTCATAGCCTATCAAGGTAAGGAGATGCACATCACAAGAAAAGAATTTGATCAGGCCATTGAGCATCTTGTGGACCGAGCAGAACACGTAGTAGATGACGCGTTATTGGCATTAGAAGCACAAGAACCTACGTCCAAGGTACACGAAGTTGTACTAGTGGGAGGATCAACCCATATTCCCACCATTAGATCAATGCTATCCCGAAAGTTTCCTCCTCCGTTTGTTCCAGAACTATGTACTTCAATATCAGCTGAGACTGCAGTATCACAAGGATTAGCAATCCAGGCAGCACTTTTGTCAGGACTAGTACCATTGTATGAGCTACGGAACGCAATGATGCTTGATACAATGCCACATTCTATCGGTGTGTGGGTTTGCGGCCCTAATTCAACAAAAGAATCTCCCTACGAGAAGGGTGATTTCATACATGCTGGCGACAGAGCAGCTGGACATTTTGTACCAATCCTTGAAAAGGATACAACCTTACCAGCTAAAGGGACCACAACGTTTGAACTAGCAAATGTTTCTCAAAATGGAGTAAGCATTGTGGCTGTAGAAAATATCGCAAAAGATCAATACCAATGTATGGGGGTCTTCAACTTCTTGCTTCATCACCTTGAATATTGTGGCAACACAAGAAAAGTGGAAGTAGGTATGGTTCTAAAAGAGAGTGGGCAGTTCATCGTTTCAATTTTTGATGAGTTGGATCCAGAACATCGTGAAAAAGGACGCAAATATTTAGAAAGCCAAGGTTTGATCGACAGTGAAAATCCCGAGGAAGAGAATCAAGGCTCAATATCAGGAAATGAAATCGGCCTGATTCTACTTTGCGTGGCATTCTTTGCTTTGTATGTCACTGTTAAAGTTCTTTTCAATGAGATTGATCTTGATAATGAGTTGTAGCTTTGAAACTAACTGCATATAGTAAACAATTAGCCGACAAAAGAGTGATTACACCTCAACATTATCTTGTGTAGCGACGTATTGCTGTCTGTACTCCTTGATTTTCTTCATATCCACAACATACATTCCATTTGCATTACCACACCTCCTCTCAATCGCCTCCACGTCTGATTCACCAACTTTTTTAGGATCTGAATCTGTCTCCTTCTTCTTCGTAGGAGTATGCGGAACATCATGACTTGCATGCCAGCAGGAACAAGTATCCGCCTGACATCCAACGCCGCTTTTTACACATGGACAATCTATACCCCAGCAACATGGTTGGCTTTCAATAGCGTCATGTAACATTCTCTCCATCTTTTCACGAGACATATCGCTATTGCCCTTGTGTAGTAATCCACGCTTGCGAAGTTCCTCGCGTACTTTCCGCTCATTCATGCGTCGATGACTCTTCTTCTTTTTATGTTGTGACTTATCAGCTTCTCCGGGAAGGAAGACGTGGAGCTTCCGACAAGAACAACCGAGATTTGTAGGATCAGATCGTTCTATCCGTAATGATTCAAGATCATGTTGGACATGTTGTGTAAAGACTGGATCCAAATGATCTAAGACATCGTCATCATTTTGCGTATTCGTTGCACTTTGCTTTGTCGAGCTTCCGGCCAACTCGTCAGTAAATTTGTCCCTCTGTAATACCCTTCGACGTTCATCTTCCTTCATAATACCAAACAGTGGATTGCGCCCCCGATAATTGTGAAACAACTCTTCCTCTTCGGTAAGATCATCCCTCTTGGCGTTGCTGCTGTTGTTGCTGCTGCCCCCTTTGGCATGCGAAGGAAGTTTCTTCTTGTAATCATACGGTCTTGTTTCCAAAATCCCATCTGGTACTTTTACAGGTTTGGCCAACAATTGTTCCAATTCTTGTTTCTCCTCCTCAGTCATTTCCATTTTGCAATATCCACTACTCCCTTTTCGATTCTTCCCACCTTGTCCGCCGCCACCACTACCGCCACTAAAACTTCCACTCCGTTGTCGTCCCCCACCCCCCTTATTCGAAGGTGATCCACTAAAACTTCCACTCCGTTGACGTCCTCCTCCTCCTCCTCCTCCCTTATGTCGTGTATTGTACGGATGTTTCGACTGTAATTGAGAATGATGCTTCTTTTCCCACTTTTTCTCAAAATTACGTTTTCGTTGATCATGTATTAATTGAGTGTATCGCTGTTGAAGTTCGATTTGTTTGCGTGATTCAAAGTCATCAATTTTCCAACCATGGTAGTCGTGATGTCGATGATGATTATGTTTGCTGCTTGGTGATGATGGTGGTGAAGATGATGAAGAAGAAGCTTCTGCTGCATCCTTCATGGGACTACTCGTTATTGAAATGACATGACCACTATCATCCATGGTATTGGTATGTTCTGTGACGATTGTTGTGGATAGTCCGAGAGGATATCCTCCATCGGCTGGAACAACGTGAGTTCCAATGGTTCGAGCATATTCACGAACTGATATGGTGCCAAAGGAGATTGATTTGGATGATGATGATGATGATGATTTGGTTGGTGTAGATTGTGTTGATGTTGACATTGCTTCCGTCATGTTGTGGTCATTGCTGCTGCTACTGTTGACGTTGTTGTTCATGTCATTCGTTTCTATTTCTGTTGCATCAGTTTGATCACTAATTTTGCAGTTTTTATTGCTCCCGTTCATTAGTGCAGCACCATTATTTGAGTTGGCATTCGATTTCTTTTTCTTCTTCTGTGTGAGTCATATACATCCATAGCAGAGGAGTTGGCGGTGATAGCAACAGTACAGCATATAGCAAAGAAATGAGATAAAGAGATGATATACAACATAGTGTAAGTAGATTCAGCAGGCAAAAATGACAACATATGATGCACTCACCTTTTTCTTCTTCTTTTTCTTCTTTCGAGCTGGAGATGATATTTCCAAATCAACAGTACTTTGTCCATCAATGTCCATCATCTTGCTACTTGGATCATCATCATCATCATCGTCGTCGTTATCATCATCTTCTTCTTCTTCTGACAGTGCAGTCACATTGAACGCCTCCACTACCTCAGGTTCACTCTCACCATTATCGGCATCACTTTTTACAGCAGTAGCAGTCACATTATTATTTACCTGATGAGCACGAAGAGCCGCCGCGAATTCTTCCTTGCTAACCTTCCCATCGACATACCTCTGTCTCAGCTCTGTCAATGAAACTACAGTGGCAGTATCTTGGTCATCGACTACATAGCCATCAGTTTTATGGACGACAGCAGCGGATGCCGATGATGATGATGATGGCGCAGTTTTTTGTTGGCCCATCCGATGAGGAGGAGGGCTGTAGTAATCATTCTCTTCTTCTTCGGAGGAGGAGAAATCATCAAGATTGAGATTGTAGGAGGCCGATGGGGGTGGTGGTGGCGGCATGATGGTCAATTGTGGTTGATCTTGGTGTTGTCGGCGATAAGGTTTACTTCATCATGGTCGGCAGATTGATTATTTTGATTTTTTGGGAAAGTGGGAAGTGGGAAGGAAGGAGGGAGGGAGAGGGACCGTTTCAGGCCCTTTCGCTGTCCTCTTTCCTGCCTCCTACAATGAGCGATGCGATGGGCGATGCATGATAGCATGGCCAAAAAAAATGAATAAAAAATTATGTATCGTAGAGGAAAGCACGAACGCAACGGCAAACGGCAGGAAAAGCATCAGCGATGGAGGCCTGATGGAGGCCTGGTGATTGATTGTTGCAGTTGCAGTGGGGTGCACGAATGGTAGGTGGCTCTGGACGACTACTATCTGTGCTAGCATAGCATAGCATAGCAGTAGCTCCTCATCACACAATCAGCCTCGTAAGGCATCATCATCATCATCATCATCGCCTCTCAACAATGGGTCTCGCTATCTCACTCATGACCCTCCCCATCGGTGCATGCGTCGGCTGCACCATGGGACCATGCATCACCAAGGCATTCAATACAACACCCTCCTTCGAAAGAAAGTGTTGCTCTATCCGAATCCTCCTCTTCCCCTCCCTCCTGATCATTGGTCTTATTGGGTTCTACATCCCGCTCTTTTTACTATGTGCCAAATATGATGGGGTGAGCGTATCAACGGCAATGACTGAGGGATCATGCTGGAGCACTGGCGGGGCGATGCCCTACACTGGACTTGGGTTTGCAGCAGGTACTACCGTGGGGATTGGAGTGACGGGGTGTTTGTGGTTGATTGTTGCGCTTTGTCGGAGTCCGGCGGAAGAGAAGGATCAGATTCAGTTCCTACGGTCTGTTGCTGTTGGTGTTGACGTTGAACAAGGATCTGAAGCAATAGTTACCGACAATGTTGGTGGTGAGCAAGGGCAAGGATCTACAGTGACAGTGGTTGCTACCGGCAATGGTGAGCAAGCCTCTTCGGCAACTGCAAAGATTACAGTTAGCTGAACCTACCCCTGGTGGTGAACGAAGGAAAAATCAATCATGACAATATGACAAATAGGTAGCGGAGGAAGCAAAAGAGCCTTTCAGTGGTGGAAGTACTACTGTGAGAAGAATATGTGGCATCTTCACTAATGATTACTTCTTTTTGACATATACAAAATGGTCTATGCACACATATCTCTCTTAATTCCAAATCTTTTCTGCCCTAATAGATTTTGCTGTCGGTCTGCATGCAGGATGCAGGCGGCTTCTGCACCAGTCTGGAGCACACAAGTGCATGTTACAGGGCATTCCTTGATAGCCAAGGTCATGTTAAGCGCAATGTCGAAGGATTTATGTAGTGTTCTTCGTGGAATCAAAATCAGTAAGAACTCATCAATCTTGAATTCAATGCTGCAGACATCACCTAGCAGCAGCATTTAAGCATTTAAGTGAACACGAGTATTGCAGGGTCGATACAAGCCTTCGGCTGTCTTCTCAAGTATCTATGTATCTCTGTGTAAAGTCCCTTCTGGCGCTTTGCGGACTCTCTCTGTCCTTTTTCCTGCCTCCTCGATGGCCAGTTTTGCCCGTCTTCCAAACTTTTTCCACACGCCACATCACTTCCATGAATCTTGAACTTAACACGAGCGAACATGGCAGTGGTGCATCGGATCGGCAGCTTTTCATCATTCTTCGGAACAAAAGCTCCACAAGTATATACTACATAGAGGCAGCCCCCTCTCTATAAATCTGCCACAAGTACGTACTTGCAAAAGCCAAGCAAGTGCTTCACTTACTACAAACACGCAATGAAACACTGCTGGCAGCTGCTGATGTTATATCTTCTCGGATGCGTTGGTTCCAACGCGTTTGCTATTGGGGGTAAGAAGGGTGCAAATCATCTTGTTGGAATCACATCTCGTAGTGGTGGTGGTACCGGCGGCGCTTCGTCTAGTGGGAGGCGGACAATATCTAGAATTGTATTTCACAGAGGTGATAATGATGCCTCGTCTTCATCCTCCACAGTAGCACTTCAACAACAAACATCCTCATATGGACAATCACAACACAACAGTCCGACACCTCTCATCTACCAAGGAGGACACATCTGTGTCCGCCTCGCACGTAAATCCGACGTCCCCCAAATTCAAAATTGCAACCTGGCAACATTGCCCGAAAATTACAATGCCAATTTCTACGCGAATCATATGAGACAATGGCCAGAGTTGGCGTTGGTGGCCGAACATATTCCCGAGGGGTATGATTTACAACGTGATATCGAGAACAATGTGCAAGAGGTCAATAATGAAGAACGGATTACTCCGTTGAGAGAATATATTTCCAAAAAACGTCAGAGAAGAGGAGGGGATAGTCAGCAGCGACAACAACAGCAACTTCCGAGGAAGGAAATTGTGGGATATATTCTTGGCAAGGTAGAAGAACGTCCTGTCAATCCTATACGACAAATCTTTCCACAATCACGTGTTCCGCCACTCTATGATGAGGAGGATACCTTATTGCAGTATTTGGATAATGGGGCGAATATGAATGGAGCACGAGTATTCCGTCAAAATCAAGAACAGCAGCAGCAGCGTCGAAGGACGGAAACACTTGGACATGTTACCTCTATTGCAGTGCATTCACATGCACGTCGTTTGGGTATTGCATCGTCGTTATTAGAGCAATTGCATTATCATTTGGGACAATGTTATCGTGCTCAATCGGTTGGGCTGCATGTACGTATTAGCAATCAGGCAGCTGTCAAATTGTATTGTGAACGGTTGGGATATGATGTTGCGGATATTATCCCATTTTATTATGGGGATGGGGAGGATGCATATTTTATGAAGAAGGATTTGTTGTTTGTTGGTGATGGGTTAGATGATGATGCGGTCGTGGAGGATAGAAGGAGATCGCAACAATCGTCTTCGTCATCATTTGTAAGTCGCGATGATTGGATTAATAGAGATGCTAGGTCAGGCGGTAGTTTCTTTGATGGTCGGAGCAGTATGAGGGATTCATTGTCGCCAGAAGAGCGAGCTTGGATTAATAGTGGTCAAGGAAACAATAGAAGTGGTGGAGGTAGCATACAATATAATTCATCATCGCCTCCAAGAAGTTCCATCGGAGGACACTTCAAACGAAGCTTTCAAACATTTCTCAATGGTGGAGATCCATCTCCCTCACCACCGCCGCAGGTGTCGAGGTCGTGGGAGAGACCAGTTTGGGAGACTGGACCGGAATATTTAAGGCTGCCACGTTACACCAAGATTCGAAAGAGTACGCCCAGTGAAAGAATAGAAGATGTAAGTGCCAGGGCTTCGATGGAGTATGAGCAACGCGTCGCTTCTTAATTGGCATGTTAAGAGAGAGAATCCAAACAATTTTGTTAAAGACTTATGTGAAAAAAGAAATGGGGAATATGGGGGCAGTAGACTCTGTAAATTAGTTATGATTTCAGTGTTAACTTGGCTATTATTCATCCTAGCTCCTCCATAATCTGTTCATCAAACTCTTGATGTGAAGATTCATGCATCCTTCCTCTGACTCCAACTTCGTGGTTCCTCGAAGAAGAATCTTTCCGCAACTTCTGATGGTTTGGTGACGTTCCACTATCACTTAAAATTTCCTCTCCTACAGCCTTACTCTTCTCATTTGAAGTTGGCATGGAATGAATTTCCTTTTCATTCACTTTATCTCCTCTACTTTCGCAGCTTTGCAGCTGAGACTCCAGTGCTAACACTTCACCCATCAATACTTCTACTTGATGATGTGCCTTCCACAACTTCTCCTCGGCATCCATTGCCTGAATCTTCCACTCTTCACTCTTTTCTTTGACCTCATCGAGTGTTGTACAGGGTGGAACAAGCGGATGGAGGAATGCGTAGTTGGCTATGATTACATCAGCGCATTCACTTGAGTAGTAAAATGTTACCTCCTGCCCAGCTTTGAATGAACATGTTGCTATGAGTTCAAACACGTGCTCATCAGGATTATACGAGCCCGTGAGACACGGCGGTCCAAAATTGATCATGTCTGCAAGAGGTGCAAGAAATGAATGCTTGAAAACCCCAGATGGTGCAATCATGTCGTCATCATAAGCTGCTGCTGTAATTTCTTTGTCTTGATCGTCAACCACTGCATCGTCAACCACCTTTTCTTCATTCATTGCGAGATCCACCCAACTATCTGTAGGCTGATTAGCAGGAGGAACCACTTCTAACACAGTTGAGTCTGACTGTGTTGTTTCAATAATGTGCTGCGGGGTTGTTTGCACAACTTTCTTCTGCGATGCCTCATTATAATCGAGATCTTGAATGGGGAGATAATGATGTCTCGAAATCACTAGTGCAAATGCCCATTGAAAATGCTTATACGAGTACATCCACCCTTCCAAATCCCCATTTGGGGGAGCAAACAAATCAGAGTGTTCGGTAACAAGCTTGCCCATGATTTTATCATACATCTCTCGCAAATCTTTTTGGATCTCCCGTGCAAGTTTCTTTACGCCTTCTCCAATTTTATCGGAATTATCTCGGAGCTCTTGACTGCTCCACAAAAACGGAAAGTCGGCAGGAGTACCCGAAAGCATATCAATGTAATATGACAGTGGTGACTCCATGCCAAGCGACCGATGATACAGAACTGCAATCACTAATAATGGAACTTCATATTCCAATGTGTCTGTCCAGCCGTATTGTTCTCTAGCTTTTGGTCCGAGTATACGTGATAGGACAGGATCGTGATCTATTGTTGAGGGTACCGAAAGGAGAGAGTAGAGTGGAATGGAAATTACAATGTCACCAACTGAAATGTCATGCTTTGCTACTAGACCTCGAACCAGTTTTGTTGGTAGTTCAGTTTGTGACTGTAATTTTGCACTGACTTGTTCATTGGAGCTCTCATCCACTGTTCCAGACCCAGACGTCGTTGAATACTCTTTGAGCCATTCAAACTCATTGGGATCCGTCTGCAATGCTTCATTTTCATTCTGTTGAAAAAGAATTCGCATATGATCCACATATTCAATTTCTTTAATCTCCACCACTGATCGTATGCCCAGTACAGCTTCACACCAGTGCATGTATGCGTCGTATTCAGATTTGGCGGTGTGTTGCGGTGAATGTTTCATTTGTTGTTTCTCCTGTACATGGTTTTGTTGTTCGTTATTTTTTTCGTTATTTGGCTGAGTTTGTTGTTGTTGTTGCTGCTGTTGTTTTTGCGGCGGTGTCTGTCGTTTTGACGGTCGACCCTTTTGCCTTTGTAGCCTAGATGACGAATCTGAACCATCTCTTGGTGCCGAAGATGGCGACACTGGTGCGTCTACCGCTTCTACAAAACAATGATATCGTGTTGACGGCAATCGATTGCGCGTCTGTGACACTGTTGCAGCGGCCACAAGCACAGCTGCAAAGAATTTGGCGCTGATGATTTGTGTAGGCATTCTAGAAAACTGACCAGATGCAGCCAATGAGTCTTTGTTTAATATTCAGAGTTCATCAATCGTTTGTCATTATCTTTGGTGCAATACAATTCGGTTGCTTTGTGCAGTTGCAGAAGTTCTGTACAATGCTATTGTACTTGGCATAGAGATTGTCAATATAGAGCCTAAGTTGACATGTAAAAAGTTCATTTATTTTCCATATTACTCAGTTCCTGACATATTATTTCTCATATTTGTCATTATTATTGGATTCTTGAGGTCAATGAAGATTTTCTATAATACATTTACAACAACTGTGAAAATCAGATGCATGTGGATTCCCTCAAGCCTCGCTCGAGTCTTTCCCAAGTTCACAAAGAATTCCTACATACAGCAATGTCACTTGGTACCGGAAAGGAAATAAATGTCCATGTGTTATTATTATTTTCGCATGAGAAGTAGGTGAATAGGTAAAGTACCTTTTAGTGAGAAGTGGAAGTGAAAGTGCTCAGCCACCTCTGACATGGTACCAAAATACCTCCAAAATACGACCAATTAAATAGCAAGCTACATCAGTTAGGCGAAGCAAGAAGTTGTTACTAATCTAAATAATACTTATCGACATCGGAATCTCGTGCTGGAACGGGCGCGGCGGCAAGGTGGAGACGTGTCCGTACACCATCTATTCATTTTCTTTCGCCAGACCATATCGGGTGGGGGGGCTGCTCGTGAATATCCATCATAAACCACCATGGCCTACTCGGCCTACTCGCAGAGGGGTAGCATCGTTGCAGATGCCGACTACCATGAACTTCCCGAGGTCCTCCGCTTCAATAAATACGGCGCCGTACTCTCCCCGTTAGAACGTGATCGTGTTGCTAAATCAAAAGGACTGTGTAACAAATGCGGCAAGGTCACTCATAAGGTTACGGCATTACGATCGGTGCCATTAGATACGGATGATGTCAAAAATGGGGTGTGTTTGTTTTGTCATCCAGAACAACGAGGATCGACTGATGGCGATAATAAAGGTGGCAATAAAAGTTATAGCAGTCGAATTAGCGTCGTTCGGGGTGCCAATTCAGTTTTAAGTGCAGGGTCCAAGGCTAGCAAATTATTGGGGGATGCAGCTCTTCCTCCCATTGCCAAGAAACGAGGAGCGGGGGGTCGTAGAGCGAGATTCAAGGATTTCAAAAACAGTAATATCTCATCGCATTCGATTGCATCAGAGGATAGCAATAATGGAGGAGTAAAATCATCAGTGATGCGCAAAACATTCTTCCTACGAACGGCAAGCTCGTTTGATCATAGTACTCAAACAACATCCGAAGTGAGTCGAAATCTATCAGCAGGATCGGCTTTTTCTCATGGGGGTGTCGTCCCTACGAGTGAGTCCCATGGCATGGACCCACTACGGCAGATGCATAACTCGCTAATCAGAACACGTGGACAACGAAGTATAACGGATTCAAACAAAGAAAGTCAAGTGGAGCATGATTTCTCAGCACCAAAAAACAATGAAGATGCGTGGGATATTGTGAAAGAAATGAGAGGTAACCCGCTTGATATTGAATTGTTAATACGAAAATGTCACGAGTTACGGTCAATTGGAACAAACTCAGCAGGTGCGTTGTATGAAATTATTGAGGTCATGCGTCGACATCCTGGAGATCGTAATTTGCAATTTGCCGCCATTGGTGCACTGTGGAGTGTGAGTGCCGATGGGGACGATGACTCTAAAGCGGAAGCGATTGATGCAGGCGCTGCAGTTGTGATTATTAATTCGGTTACATACTTTCCCGCTGATGTCAATTTAGTCTGTTGGGGGATTGGAGCATTAAGTAGCTTTGCGGAAGGGATCACTGGGAGATCTAGCCTGATTAACAGTGGAGTCATCAACACATTGGAGACTGTTTTAGAGAAATATTACAAGGCAGAATCCAAGGAGGCATGTGCTATTTGCTATTGGGTCTTCAGATGCTTGCTGTTGATGGTCATTTCTTATGATGACATGGAAGCTAGTTTCTACATGAGAGCTAGTTTCTACAATAGTGTCACCAGAAATGACATCGAGAATGATAAGGATGAGTTGGAAGTGTTTATCGGCACTTTATCCAAACAAAATATTGTCCACTTGGTTGTGTCTGCGATGGCTACAAGTTCGATGGATCCACAGACTCTGACAACGGCATTCTCTTTTCTATGCCATGTTCCGAATGAGTGCTACATAGATGATGAATGGGAGTTGCTCTCAAAAGTAGTGCCGCGAGTGATTCAGAAAAAATCATATTCATCATTTCCAGTGATGAAATTGCTTGCAATGGCAATGCTTTGTGAACTGATGAAGAAAGATCCATCGTTTCCGTCGTCATTGAAAGGAACTAGTGATGCAGTTCACGAAGCCCTACTTAAACTAGCTCCTCGAAGAGGATCAGGTGATGACTGGAGATCTCACTTGGGAGGCAAGAGATTGTCCTTTGCTTCGAAGAGGGACATCTATTCGGATCTACCGCCTGACAATGTCATTCAGGATATAATGATATATACGTTGTCTCACGCACTGACTTACAGTGACACGGTGATCGGATTTTCGGAGAGCAAAAACGTCTTGAAGACTTCAATTTTTATTCTTGGTGTCGACCAAGCTCCAATGTTTGCCAAATTATCTTGTTGCTGGATTATATTTGGCGTATTCAGGGGATCTGATACTATCAAAAACACATCATATTCAAGGCAAGCCACAGGAGCAATCCAATCAGCTATGTTAAAGCACCAGAGCTCGCCCCATATATTGACGATTGGGCTCGCAGCCTTGTCCGCAGGTCG
Source organism: Skeletonema menzelii (assembly GCA_036940005.1). Lineage (NCBI taxonomy): Eukaryota > Bacillariophyta > Thalassiosirophyceae > Thalassiosirales > Thalassiosiraceae > Skeletonema > Skeletonema menzelii. The sequence goes on along the minus strand of JALLBH010000363.1, from coordinate 21,553 downwards.
TGTAGGGTTAACGCATGTCAAAGAATTAGTCGACATGGTTATCGGCTTAAAATCGAAATTCCCCAAGGAAAAATCACTGTTGAGAGAGGCATGTCGATTTCTGAGTAATTGCTGCGATTCAAAGCAAGACGTCGATTATGTTATGTCTGCTGGTGGCCTCGAGTTGGCTACAATACTGTTAAAGGAAGAAGAGAAATCACACGGGAGGGAAGCTGTACACCTTCTTTACAAATTTGTCCTCTTTGCTGGGGGCAGCATCTTGCCCCTAGATAAATATCACGCCATCTTAAATGTTCGGGACCTAGCAAAAGACAATGTTCTGTTGGCTGCTGAAATGGTTTATTGTTTAACAAAGGCAGTGACCACGGGCAGTGACATATTTGAAGGATCACTCAAGGAAAAGAGCGTGTCTGTAAGGCAATTGAAGAGAAACTCCAGCATAGGAATTTTGTATCCTGTCTCAGAGACTTTCTTGTTCTTTGATTTCGTCGTAGACGTTACTGAAGTATTCGGCAGTAATCGAAATTTCATGAAGTGTGCTTGTTCAGCAATAAAAAATATTGCCCTAACAGCACAACGAGCAAAATTGCAGCTCGCGGTCGAGAGGCCCATATCGGTAGTACAAAACGCTCTTCCAAACCTGAAAGGTCTCCATGCCCCTATCGATGCTATCTGGGCGATGTTGGGGGTAAACCACTCAACTCTTGAGCCGGAAATATCGAGGGATGTGATACTGTCCATGATCAATTGCATCGAGGGAAGTATGGGCATCAATGGTCATCAATTCCTTGAAAGTGTTGTGCATGGCAGTTTGGCAGTACTGTCGTTGATATTTTCAGAGTTCAAAATGGTGAAAAGAAAAAAGGATTTGCCGAAGCTGGAGACAGTGGAAAAGTTAGTTGAGGTGGTTGTCACGATATTTTTCTCTTGCCTTGACAAGCATGGCAATTTTCCATCAATTTTTAAGCACGGATTCAAACTATTGGAAAGCATCTGCGATGACCACAGCTACCGCAGCACTATAGTCAAGCATGGTGGTATAGTTGCTGTAGTTGACGCCATGATGACTAATGCGGAAGATGCTTCAATACAAACAAGTGGTTGTAAAATACTCCGATGTCTGTCAGAAATTGATGATGTATCAAAAGTGAATGTAGTCGAAGCTGATGGCGTTGATTTACTTCTCGACATTGTGACGAATCCAGAAACAAACACGACAGTGGTTGAAGAAGCGATGCGGGCCATTTTGGCGCTCAGTTTAGGCGAACAATCAAGGTTGATTGTTGAGCAAGAAGGTGGTATCTCAGTGATCTCCGAGGCAATGAGTGAGTTTACTCACAGCGCAACAGTACAAGAGACGGGTTTGGCTACGTTGTGTTTTCTCGCTTCGGATGTCGATGATAGCTTGCTGGAAGATTCGTCTCTTTTCGCAAAAGTTCGCAACGCTCTGACTCATCATCAAACCAACGTCACCATATATCAAAATGGATTTGCTCTCCTAGAAATGCTCAGTTTAAGACGCGACGCTGTTAGAAATAAGATCGTCTCCTCTGGATGCATCAACCTTGTCATGGAAGCAGTCACAGGAAACAAGTACCCTTCAAGTGTCGTTACGAACGCATTTGAAGTATTGATCAAGTTAACAATTGAAAGCGAAGAGTGCCGCGAAATGATTTCCACGCCTAAAATGCTTGAATCAATCATTTTTTCGATGATGCTCCATGTAGAATGCTACAAAATACAATTGGATGGGTGCCAACTCATCTTTGAAATGCTTAAAAAGATAGAGAACAACCTTGTCGTGAAAGCGGGCGGAATCAAGGCTTCATTGTGTGCTATGATGGCCCATAGTATGTCGGAAGATATCCAAACTGTCGCATGCACTTTATTATCTCATCTTTCTACTGATCTAGCATGCCTCGATAGCAGCACGACTGACTTAAATCTCGGGCGGAATATATTGGAAGCAATTTTGTCAGCTATGGACAACTTTCCCGGCTCTCAAGAAGTGCAAGCGATTGGCACACTCGCACTTGAAAAGGTGGTGGAAATAGAAGAGGTACGGGATCATACTAAAAACTCGGAATTGCCTCGTGTAAGGAATGCTCTCAGGCACGCATGTAGAGTCTGTCCAAATAAGTGTGCAGCCATGGCAGCAGCGATTGAGAGACAATTGGAGCAAAACCATGAATAGAAATTGAACCTTTTGCTAATAGACAAGGAGACTAGAATGTAAACATAAGCGTTGTCAACATATCGCTCGAAACATCTGCAAATATCCCATTTTGTGCCAGTGCCGACGAACAATTTCCTGGTTACCCCTGAAAATTGGCGGCAGCTCTTGTATTCTCCTTCTCGTCGCTAGAGATGATGCGCACTAATGCAGGTTGGTTACCGGTAGCATGGCCATTTTCCACAATTTCATTCTGCAGTAAGGGTTCCTCTTCTTTTTTCTTTGCCACAACATTATTGATTGTTGGTGGTGAGACTTCTCCCGATGACGATGGAGTCACAGGCGGTGTCGCGGCCTTTTTGGCCGGACTTTCCGTTTTCGGTGTTGGTGTCTTTATTGAAGGCAACTTAAGATTAATCCTCTTCTTTCGTTGCATTCGAAGGAATATCATCGACATCGCAAATCCGACAATAAGTACAAGCTGTGCGTATTCCGCAGAGGACAACGCAGTCAACGAGGATAATGCCATCAATCTGTAATCGCATGGTTTTGAGAAAGCGCCTGGAACCATGTTCGACACAATATTTTCTAGATTTGATAGCCGGCTATCGTAATCTCTCTGCATTGAATCGAGATCATTTGCCATGTCCAAAAATAGCTTTTCGTAGCAAGATTTTACAGCCGATATGTATTGCTCATATTGATGTTGGGTCATTTGTACAGATTTGATTTCATTTGTAATCTTTGCGAAGATAGGCTCCATTTTTGGACCTGGTACTTGCCCCAAGCCTTTGGGACCAGGAACTTGTCCCATCTGGCCGGCATTCGAAAGCATTGTTTTCTTTTTGAACACATAAAAGTCGAGGTCCTTTATACAAGAAGCATGAGGAAAACGCTTTGATAACTTTGCCACGAGTTCAGCACTCGTTGTAGCTGCAACTTTGACATTATCTTTTTCAGCAACCGGTGATGAGGTATTAGCAGCAACTTCTTTTTCAGTAGTCTTGGTCTTGGATGGAGAGTCTTTAGTGTTCGAGTTGGCATCACCTTTTGGGGTATCTTGAACACTGGTGACAACTGAGTCAGACGACACTGCTTTGGAATCACTAGCCTTCTTCTCTGCCGGCGCGGGGTCAGGAATTGCAACAACTACATCCTCTGTCTTGTTTGTTGTATCCGAAGTTTCGTTGGAAGTATTTTCACCTTGAACGTGTCCGTCGATGATCATATCGGACGATCCAGTGTCATTTTCACCATTGCTTTCTTCGGCAGCAGTATCAACTAAGGGTATTGTTTCTTCATCATTTTTGGCATGATCCTGTTCATTTGCTGTCTTATTGATGCGCTCCTCTTCTACTAACGCATCCGCTACAACATCATCACAGGCAGCAGCATTCTCATCTGAATCAGCCTGGTCAACTTCAACTGCCTCATTTGTCTCACTAAGTGGTTCAGGTTTATCAGCATTATTTGTTGGGTCTTGCTCTTCTTTCTCTATTATTTCATCGTCAACCCTCGTCTCAGGAGGCACCTCTGTGACATCTTGTTGATCGTCAGCCTCTTCGTGGGGAACGGACGCATCGGCGTCACTTGATGGCACAGTTTCATCATCCTTCCCCGTGGGTTCTTCTTCTGCGTCCCCCGATGGCGGATGATCTGAATCGATCACATCTTCACTAATGGGTGGACCCTCCCCTCCCCCTTCCGAAAACTCGTTGTCTTGGGGAGCATCGACAGCACCGTTCTGTTCTGTTTCATCACTATCATTGACTTCAGTATCTTCGATAGGTTCAGGTACATCATCTACACTTCTACTACTATCAGCATCATCTTTCTCATTCTCCAAGCTGACAGGCTCTTCTACCATCTTGTCGTCTACGACACCATTTTCCTGGTGTTGTTGTTTCTGTGCATCACCATCACCAATCTCTCCCTCTTTAATCTCTTCCTCCTGTTGCTGATTCTCTTTTTCCTTTTCCTGCTCCAACTCCTTCTCACTCTCAATCCACTGCTCATGAAATCCCTGCAACATGGTACTCCCATGAACCTTAATCTGACTAAGCGTACAATAATGCTCTGCACCAAAGTGACTCTTGAATTTGAACTTGAGATATCGTGCCCACGCCGGCTCCTCCAAATCAAATGTCTGTTCTCCATTCCGTGTATTTGCCTCAAATGTACCAATGGGTGTCCAATACTCGGCAGATGGGGCGGGGTATTCTTGACTTGCCAAGACTTGAAACTCACGAACATGACTGGAATATCGTTCAAAATTGGATAATTTGATTTGCTTTACCAGTATATCCTCTGATAGACCTATCACTACATACTTTTTATCCTCACAGGGTGCAATAGCGTATTTGTCACTGTCTCCAGTGAGTAGGTTGGATGCCCCCTTGAAGGAGGGTGATTTTTCAAGTACTTGTGCACCAGCTAGTTTACTGGCGTAGTCGACGAGGAACATTTTTTTAGCAGGTCCTTCGTCGTCCTCTTCATCTTCTGAGACAGTTCTGGTTCTATTGGGCTGTTGTTGGGTGGTTGTGTCTTCTTCTTCTTGTTGTTCTTTTGCTGAAGAATTTGTGTCTGATTCCGAAGTATTAGTTTCAGTTGTAGTTGCAGTGCTGTCATCATCGATCGACTTCGTTGATTCTTTCTCTGCGTCGTTCTCTTTAGGCGTAGCATCAACAGAAGCTTCAACCACAGCCTCGTGATCAGGCGCGATTGTTTCGGTTATTTCAGCCTCCCCGTCAATATTATTTTCATCTATAGAGTCCAAAACTTGAGCGTTGTTATCATCACTGCGCAGCTTCTTTTGGTTTTGCTTCAGTTCGCTACTGAGATGTAACGAGGCGTGTGGCCCTTCCCTGGAATTATTATTATTATCGCTTTCTTTTTCGCTAGCACTGTCATTATTTGTACCATTTGCGGCATCCTCTGCTTTTATCTGCGCATGGCGATGAGCCTCTGCATATATATTTACCGGAGGACCGACATCAGGTTTGACATTGACGCTATCAGAGCTTTTCGTCGTGGTGGCGACATCGTCCGACGACGATCCTATTGTGGCCACGTCAGAATCATCATCCATTGCTACCATCTCCTGTTCATCAGAGGTTACTACTTCTTGCTCTATAGGTTCGGCGTCGGCATATGCCTGCCATAAATCACCGTCCTCCATTTTATGGTGATGACGAACGAGAGTCGACGGATAAGAGTTGTTCTTTGGCGCGGAACACGAACAAGTGGAATGTGTGCGGAAATGAGCGGTGATTGAGAGCGGTCGCGGTCGCGGTGCGTGCGGTGCGGATGGCGGATGGGAACTCCGTCCGAGGAACTCCATCAGAGAAAGAGGTGCGCTAAACGAATACGCTTGGCGAAATGAGTGTCATATTATTTGGTCAACCCAGCCAATTTTGAGGAGTAAGGATGTAGAATAAGCAATCTTTCACTCCCATCACATCCAACTACGCTTAGAAGTATCAAGAAACAGAGCATTTGAGATAAGTATTGTATGACTGCTCCCAAGAGCCTATGTACTCCTAATTTATCTCTGATATAGACGACTTATTAGATTATTTCTTCAAGCTGCTTCACCCTCGTCGTCATCGTCATCATCATCTTCTTCATCATCCATATCAGTTTGAAAGAAAGTGTAACTCAAAGTAACATTATTCACATGCTTCAACTGCGGATCATCCATAATTTCAGGATCAATAAAGAAAAATACTGGCATATCCACTGTTTCACCAGGTAATAACCGCTGCTCCTCAAAACAAAAGCATTGGATTTTGTTAAAGTACAACCCAACCTTGGGTGGATGAACATTGTAGGTGGCCACACCTGTGATGGCCTTGTCGGATTTGTTTGTGGCTGTAAAGAAGGAGAGTGCCGTTTCGCCAGGAACGACTTTGACATCCAGCTGGGCAGGGATGAAACTCCATGGTAGCACATCCCCAACGGTCGAATCAAATCGAACGGTGATCAATCTTCCATCCTTCACTGGTCGGAGTGATGCCAATTTTTCTGCAGCCTCTTCATCTGTCCACGTTCGTGCTCCTCTCCCATGACTGCTACTCCCGGGAGTCGATCCAGGTAACATTTCACTTGGGACATTACTCATAGCAATCAATTTATCCCATAGTGCCTGTGACACCTTACCACGTCCACTTTCCTCTCGTGCCTCATGATTTTCTGCCCATTCGGAGAGATTCACCCGTTGAGTTGTCCCACCAAATCCTGTAGTTTGACAAAAGATCTTGTACAATGGAACGGCAGCGTAGGTAGCACCCAGTGCCCCGATAACTGCAGCCGCAGCATAGGAAGCTAATTTAACATTGCGATCATGGATGGATTCATTGCTTTGGTTGCTTCCTTTTGATTGCTTTGGAGCACCAGATTTTATCCGATAGAATTCATATGCACGCCGCTGAGCCAAGGCTGCTGCTTGCGCGTCTGTAAGAGTTACTTTGTCGGCCTGCTGTTCTGTCGTGCTGCTAAATTTTCTCCTCAGGTATAAAGAATTGATTGTATTGTTTGATGGTGATGAGTGTTTGTTGTTGTTCATGCAACTTTGATGTCTGCGATAGGTTCCACCACTACATTGTCGTAGCTTTGTCGACCTGTGTATCAGCCTGACGCCTAGTTGATAAGACTGTTGCATTGCCATTGAACTATTGGATAATATCATATTGATCATACTACTGCTGTGTTGAAGCTGCTCCAAATATTATTTGCGCATAATTTCACAGGAGCATTGCATTGCATCACCTTCTATCTAACAACTTCTTGCGTGATTGATTGCTGACTATGCGAGGGGTGAGCGCGCCAAAAAAGTAACAGAAGGGCTCCTTTTCTCTTTGCCCCTCTTCTCTCTGCTCATCTTTCTAACGTTTTTACCGTTAAGTAACACCTACGTAGGAACAAATACAGAATCAAACCAGCCTCGTCCCCACAGCCTTTCCCGAAAGAACCGGCCCCCTCGCGACGCCACCGTGATAGAAAAATGTCACAGGGCAAATCTCGAATGGCTTGAAACGACTACCTTGTCACGCGTCAATCCCAGGATGCGACTTGGCCGGTCGACCTGCCGATCCCTCACTCTCTATCGCAGCATACTTTCACATCTCCAGTCTTTGTTACATGCACATTAGCATTAGGTCAATCAAGTTTAGAATATCCACTGAACTACTTGCCAATCTTTGATATATAACTTAGAAGAATACAAGACGAAATTATGATCATGAAATCGAGCTACTTAATCAGTTTGTCTCTTGCCTTGGCCGCTCCCTTGGGCACGTCAGCTGGCTACAATTGTGGAACCGACTACTTGGATGCTGTCAGTAACTGCGACATGCCATGTCCATCTATGCTTGGCTACTCAGCTGATGCAGTGGTGAATGAATGCTCCGAAGACAAACCTTACTGCTACCAGGCGCTGAATTGCGCAGATGTTGAACCTAGTGAAGTACAAGTAGTGGCTGAGGAGGAGACCAGGACTAATGAACCCGAGATGTTAGATATGGACTTGGCCATTGACTCTATTGAGCTCGAAGATGAGCCTGAGATGTTATACGCGGATGCAGCAATGGCCTTTGTTGAGGTCGAAGACAAGCCTGCTTCTGAATACGAGCAACGCATGAGCTTGCCAAACCCTGGCAACCACTTCTGTGCTATCGGATGGAATGAAGCAATCATCGAATGTGAAACCAATGTCGATGCAGTTCCCTGCCCGCCTGGTGAAAATGGTGCTTTTACGTCTTGTCCAGACGGAACCTTCTGCTACGGAATTACAGACTGTGTTCGTCCCACACCATCAACAAATGTGCCGACAGTGACTCCTACTACCTACGCACCCACTACTGAAGCTCCAAGCAGCAGTCCTATCTCCGCTGAGGATCCAGTCAACTTTTATTTCTGCGGAAATGACCTAGCGGATGCCAACGAGAATTGTGGCATGTGGTGTAGGTATGGTACCGATGACGAGTGTCCTGGAGATCAAATTTGTCACTTGGAGTCTACTTGTAATGCAACTGCTTTGAATTTCACCATCGATTGGGATCTTCCTGTTGTGACGGAATCGCCTTCTGCTACGCCGACGATTCAAGTGACGACTTACGCACCTACGATCGATAGCAACCCAGAGAATCTTTACTGCAGCGAAGCTTGGCTTCCAAATAGTTATGACGGGCCTTGTGGCATGCCTTGTCCAGAGTAAGTACTTTGGACGGAGCTCTTTTCTTGCTTGTGTTTCGTCTTTAAAGACTTGTCCTCTGACCTTGCCTTGTCTAAACCTTGCTCTCTCTTTAGCCGAAATGGGTGTCCCGATGGACAGTACTGCTACCAGTCCAACACTTGCAAGCCACAAAATTTTGGTAAGATGAAATGGTGCGGAAAAGACGTAGATGACATGGTTGAACGTTGTGGCACAGATGACGCCAAACAGTGCAGAGGTGGAACCGACGACGAATGTGGTGATGGCGAAAAATGTTTCCTCTCCGACGCCTGCATCAGGAAGGAAGAATTGGCTGCAGCTGAAGGAATGTTGTGGTGCGGTAGGTCATACAAGCACTTGACGGAACACTGTCCCAAGCAATGCCCGGGCGGCACTAACGATGAGTGTGGTCAAGACGAAAATGGCGTAGACATGACGTGCTTTAACATGAGTGAAGAGGAAATGTCGTGTTCCGAGGAAGGAGTAGGCATCAAGGAACCCGTCGATCCTGACATGCTCTGGTGTGGCAATGATTGGATTCACTTGGTTGAAAACTGTCCAAAGAAATGCCCCGAAGGCTCTGATGAAGAGTGTGGCTTCATGGGCACAACATGTTATGACATGACAGGCAGTGATCTTATCTGTAAGACCGAAGGGTTTGGAGTCAAGGAAAAGGGCGACCCCAACAAGAGATTCTGCGGTACTTCTTTTGATCATATGCACGCGGAATGCCCTAAGAGATGTCCATCTGGATCAAGTGAGGAATGTCCTGGTGGTATGACTTGTTACGAAGATTCACTCTGCGAGGTTGAAGGGCAGGGGGTGCCTGGAATGGAGATGGCAGATCCGAGTGGTATGTTTTGCGTCAATACATCCACCCAACAGTCTACTTGTGTACCCTGTCCCACCGGAGGCAGTGAATGTGGCGATGGTGAGGCATGCTGGAAAGATATGGAATGGGCATGCCAGGGAAACGTTGTTACTACCACCACTGAGACGGAGACGGTTGTAACAGAAAGTACACTTGATGTTTCAGTTGAATTTGAAGACGCGACTGAAGAAGAACCTGTTAAAGAGGAAGAGCCTGCAACTGAGCCAGAACCTGAACCTCAATCTGAACAGGTTGATGTCTCTGTCGAATTCGAAGAGCCTGCAGCTGAGCCTGAACCTGTTCCTGCACCTCGACCTGCGCCTGTCTCCGAGCCTGCTCCAGCTGAGCCCGCCCCTGCTGAACCTGCTCCGGTTGAAACTACCGTCTCTGAGCCCGCTCCAGCAGAGCCCGCAGCGTCAGAGCCTGCCCCGGAACCCGCTGCTGCATCTGAACCCGTAGCTGCATCCGAACCCGCCGCTGCTTCCGAGCCTGCTGCACCCCAGCCAGCTGTTACTGCATCTGAACCGGTTGTTACTGCTACTCAGTCAGAACCAGTCGTCGCTATGACCACTTCCATCTCGAATCAGCCAATGATGAAGGTGGAGAATCTACGAATGGCTCTGTATGGAATGCAACAGTTGACATCCAGTCAGGTTACTGCATGGGAAGAACACACTGGAAACTTTGTCGAAGAGTTCTTCAATACAGGAACAACGAACGATGCACTCAGGGATAGTGTAAACAATGTTGTCTCATCTTTTGAAAGCGTTGAATTTGGGATGGCCTCTGGACGACGCAACTTACGAGTTCAAAGGAATCTTGCATCAGCTTTTCTCATTACCTATCACCAGAAGATCCAATTCGATTCTAGCTCAGATGTTCAACTTGGAGATGTTGTTCAACATCCTTTCAGTACCTCAACATTTCGAGATGAATATGTATCATACCTCAAGTTGAAGGAACCTGTTCTCTTTGCGGAATTGTCTGAAGTATCAGCGGTTTTCCTCCCTGTTGAGATGTCCAATCCTGTCGTTATTGTTGAGGCTGATGTCGTGGTGTCTCCTTCAGACAGTACCACTGGCAGCGTCGCCGAGAGCGGCAAGTTCAAGGACTTCAAATGCCACAACTCAGGCGCCCCATGCGAATCTGGTAAATGTCCAGGTGGTGACTACTGCATGTTCTTCGCAAAAACAAGCACGAATATCGAGCCTTACTCTACTCCTGTCCAGGTACCCACTGAGGATTCCGCTTCGAGTATGCTGAACTCAATCTTGAATGGAGAGATCTCAGCCGTCGCTACCGATAGTGTGACTTCTACAGCCAGTGCTGCCTTCGGTCCAAGTGATGTAAACGGAAAGATGCTTCTCAGTGGAGTGAACTTAGTCAATTCAGAGCATCTCATGGAATGGAGCTACCAAACAGCCGTTTTTGTGCAAGAATTTTTCAACAAGGAGTCTAATTCTCCTGACTACGTGCAGAATAAAGTCTACAATGTCCAGGCAAGGTTTGAGATTGTGACAGTCGATTACGGCACAACTTCAGATCCAAGCACTCACATCGCTTTTGTTCAAACAACCGAGTGGGATTCTCATGATGAGACCATTGATGTCATGACTGTTGTGAATCAACCTTTCATGACCGAAGCATACCGACAGGCGTACGTTGAGCATCTCCAGAATTTCCTTCCAGGCACGTTCAAGCTTGTGACTGATGTGCCAAGTATCATATCTGATGCAGAACCCGCTGCTGCTTCCGGCTACAAATTGTCTGATACGTTCTTCTGTGGAATTGAATATCCAGTTGATTGTAGTAACACCAAGCCTTGCAAGAATGCTGATGACTGTCCCACTGGGCATGGTTGCTTTGTTGCCGAGCAATGTCTTGCTCAAGCAGTCTCTACGTCTGTGATCTCAGAAAGTTCCTTGCCTTGCAACTTGTGTAAACCAGGACAGATAGGAATCGATGCTGAAATCATTTTCAACGAGAAGCTAACTCACTGTTCCGAGGCATACGATCACATGGTCGTGAATTACAAGGAAGGATCTGCTACTTGCAACGCTGCCCAAGATGCTCTCTCGAGTACATGTTGCAAAGACCCCCCAGCGAGTGAGAGTGAACCTTTAGCTGTAGCAGCCTCAGAGTCTACCGCAGGCACCGCTACTGTTACTGAGACTACTACCACTACTACCACTACTACAGAAACCATGTCCCAAACTGTAGAAATGGAAGAAACCGAGCTTCTCTACCCCAGCAATACATACTTTTGTGGCACAAGCTTCCAAGATGCATCGACAACATGCTCTAAGGCGTGCCCGAGTGGAAAGGATAACGAGTGCCTTGGTTTGGGTGAAACGTGTCACGGCAATACACAATGTGATATGCGCGGATCATTCTTCTGCGGAACTTCGTGGTTCGATGCATCCGATAAGTGCTCCCAGCCTTGTCCGGAAGGTGACGCAAGTGTCTGTGGTGATGGCGAGGAATGCTTTGCTTGGACCAGCTGCTCTAACACAGATAGTTTCTACTGTGGGTACAGCTTCGAGAATGCAAGCCGGGAGTGTAAGATTCCTTGCACATCTAGGTCGTCAATGGAGTGCCCAGATGACATGGGATGTTGGGCATACACAACTTGTGATGCTCAAAAGGAGGGTCCACATGAACCCGGACCTGAGCCAATGAATGACTTCTTTTGTGGTGATACGAAGGAGGCTGCTTCTTCTACCTGCTCTATCGCTTGCCAGTCAGGCTCCGATGATGAGTGTCCAGGGGACTTGAAATGCTTCGATGGTACTGGATGTAGCGATAGGGAACAGTTCTGGTGCGGCTCGAACTGGCTCAGTGCTTCTCAAACTTGTGGCAAGCCTTGCAGCAGTGGTTCGAGTGATGAATGCGATGAAGGAGAGAGTTGCTATGCTCATACTGAGTGCCAGAGCGACCTCTTCTTTTGCGGTGATAGCTTTGAACATGCTAGTGAAACATGTGGAAAAGCCTGTCCAAGCCGTTCCTCAAATGAATGCGATAATGGCCAGAGTTGCTATGCCTTTGTTACTGCATGTGCTAATTCTGATGCAGCACAATCAATGGCGGAGACTTACACTTTCATGGCTTCAAATAATGCGTGGGGGGTTGGTCTGGATATGGCCGCATTGGCCAAGGATGATTCAAAACAAGACAAGGCAGAAGAGTTTCCCGACTGGTATGTTACGTGGGAACAGGAGCATGCGAATGCATCACCAAACAAGACTAGCACTTGGCTTTCATATGCATGTCTAGCTTTGGCAGGCTTATCTGTTTTCATTACTTTGTAAGCTTGCTACACTTTGGTTTTAGTTTAGAGAATTGGCGTGTATATTATTATTGTTGTCTTTATAATAAATAAAATAATAATTTTAATTACTGAATGTTGAATAGCACTTTGGACTTGGCTTAGCAGGCAAACAAACAACCCGAGAAGGGTGGAGAGTGGAGACGGGTCGAAACGGAAAGAGGAAAGAGGTCTGTCGTGTCCCCTCCCCCTTTCCTCCCTCCTTTTCCCTTTTCGCCGGCACCAAATCAACCCACAACCAAACACAAAACAACCATGGCCGACCTAGCAGACGAAGCCGCCTCCCTCGACGGATACTTCTCCGACGCTCCTCTCGAGCCGGAGCCAAAATACCCGCCCTTGAACGAGAGCTTCGACCGATGCGTCGTTATTACCAACCTCCCTAAAGTTCCAGAGGCAAAGTATGAGAAACTTAGCAAAGTTGTGCTAAAACTCGTAAGCCGTATTGGTCCTCTTGCTAATTATGAGGGTTCTGATTTCAGTGGTTTCTTCATGCCATTTGATAAAGAGGCCGGGTCCACCGTAGGATGTGCCTTTATCGAGTATGAAACTGCAGGAGATGCCAAGAAGGCCATTGAAGTACTTGAAGAGTACAAGTTCGATAAGAACCACTCCCTTCACGTGTTGCCTCAGGATCGTGCGTCTCACTTGGCCGATGTGGAAGAGGAAGAATTCAAACAGCCTGAACCAGAACCATTTAAGGAGCGACCAAATACTATGAGCTGGTTGGAGGATTCCTGTCAGCGTGATCAGTTCGCCATCCGGCAAGGGAAGGAAACTGCTGTGTACTGGAACGATGGACGGGAGGAACCAGTTCTGGATTACGATGGTGCCCGAGAAAAGGAGGCAGGTGTTGCATGGTGTGAATACTATGTTCAATGGAGTCCCAAGGGAAGCTATTTTGCCACACTTGTGCCCAATAGAGGAGTCATCCTCTGGGGGGGAGAAAAATTCCAAAAGTTGCAAAGGTTTGCTGCTCCTGGCGTGGACTTCGTTGTGTTTTCTCCTCAGGAGAATTACATGATGACCAATAACAACAACAGGAACGATCCTCATGCAATCAAAATCTTCTCCATCCAGACTGGCAAATGCCTTCGTGCATTTCCTCTCTACCCCAAGGACTTCTTGGATGAAAAACTCTCGGAGCAAGAGAAGTCCAATATTCCACCTCCACCATTCCAATGGAGTCACGATGATAAGTATTTGGCACGTATGGGCAAGGATCTTATCTCTATATTTGAAACTCCTACAATGAAGCTTCTTGACAAACGCTCCTTGGCATGTGATGGAATTTGCGAATTCCAATTTAGTCCCAAAGACAACATCATTGCGTATTGGGCTCCTGAGCACAAGAATCAGCCGGCACATGTCGATCTTATTGAATTGCCCAGTAGGAAGAGTCTGCGTCAAAAGAACTTGTTCAATGTCACCAAGTGTTCTTTGGTGTGGCAAGAAAATGGAGAATATTTGGGTGTCAAGGTCACTCGGCATACGAAGTCAAAGAAGACTCTGTATAACAACTTAGAGCTCTTCCGCGTCAATGAGCCAGGAATTCCTGTCGAAATGCTAGATGTCAAGGATGCTGTCATGGCATTTTCATGGGAGCCTCAAGGATCACGGTTTGCAATGTAAGTGTTGACAGTTTGGATGGTGAACCTGTGTTCTATTGTTTTGTTGAGTTTTCTAACACATGTTCCCCATTTTTTCTTTCACCACAGTATTCATGCTGAAAACCCAACTAGCACCAAGGTCAATGTCACATTTTATGATATGTTCAGAATGAGTGAACCCGAGAAGAAGAAGGGCAAGAAGAAGAGCAGCGGAAAAGAACTTGTTGCAGAAGTTAACAAAGTTGAGACATTGGAAGGAAAGCAATGCAACTGCATCTTCTGGAGTCCAGCTGGACGTACTATCATCCTCGCGGCACTCGGAGATTCTGCCTCTGGAACGCTTGAATTCTACGATGTGGACAACAAATCGTTGGTCATCAAGGAGCATTACCGTGCTAACCAAGTTCTATGGGACCCCAGTGGAAGGACCCTTGCCACAACCGTCTCTCAACCAATTGGTGGTGGTCACTTCAAATTTGCGATGGACAACGGATTCATCATCTGGTCTTTCCAGGGCAAACAGATTTCTCAGCAAAGTTTCGAAACCTTCTACCAATTCCAATGGCGACCACGCGAGAAGCTCTTCAACAAGGAGGAGATCGCAGAAGTATCCAAGAATCTCAAAAAGTACGAGAAGCAGTTCAATGCCTTTGATGAAGCCAAGAAGAGAAAACTTCGTCTTGAAGAGACAAGAGGAAAGAGAAAGAGTCGTTCTGAGTTTAGGGCTACTCTGGCGCGTCTTAAGGAGATTAGGGCAAATATGAAGCAAGAACGTATGTCATTGCTCGATGGATACGATAGTGAGGACGAAAGCAACTTTACTACCAGAGAAGTTACGATCGAGACAATCGTCAGTTCCAAGGAAGAACTTGTGTATTAAGTAGGAGGCAAGTCATACCTTGTAAGAGTTAAAGCGTACTGATTACCACTCCACCATCGACGAGTCCTTCGGCTATGCACTTATCAGCATCTTCTACACATGGAGGTAGCACCTTCAATACACTATTGCAATTCTCAGGAATGGCAATGATCTCACCCGATTCCACTGCAAAACCACCTTGCCACTTATCTGTCTTCTTTTCCAGTGAGCCTATGCAGCTAACTCGACTCTTGTCCAGGAAGATACCTTTACCTTCCTCGTCCGAAACCGGACGAGTGTCAATCCTCAATATACCTTTTGCATTCGAGGGAAGTGCATATATAAACCCATCTCTACCCAAGACTCCTCCTTGGAACTTATTCTTCTCGATGTATTTTGATCCATCTGCATTCACTCTATCTGGATCACTGTCTTCGATGCATCCAAATGTCGTCACAACATCATTCATTACATTGATGCGCAGTACCGACTTTGCATCCGAAGGCATTCCATATATGTTGCCGTCCTTTCCAATGGAGCCGCCAAGCCACTTGTAACGTGTTACAGGATCATTGTCATAGGGTGCACGCTGAATTGGTAGGAGCGATAGCTTCTCTCCATCATTTCTATTCTGACCTGTTGTATCAATCTTCAACACTGTATCAGCATGTGCTGGGAATGCATAGATGCACCCCTTGCTTGATTTGATACCTCCATGAAAGTTGTATTTGTTCCATCCAAAATCACCAAGTAGTGATACTTGATCTGTATTTGCATCTATGCAAAGGACACTCCCTGCTGCATACGGTATACCATAGACACAGTTGTCATTCCCTCGTATACCACCATACCACTTGTTGGAACCAGCTAGCAGTTTCTCGTGTTGCAATGGATCCATTTGAGGCAAAGGAGGAATTGACAGATAGGATGTAGTGGAAGTTTCCAAATCTACTTTCAACACATGCTCCGCATTGGAAGGAATGCAATAGATTGCAGTCGAGTTTGTATTCAAAGCAGCACCATGCCAAGCCCATCGACATTGTTGTTGTTTTAATTCACCATTTACATTTGGAAATGGAATGGTGGTAACCAACTTCTTTGACAGTTCATCGTTATCATCAATGATTCTACGTGATGGATTTGCCTCTCTCCACTTTGACCACTCTTCAATATTGACTTGGAGTACACCATCCTTTGACCACGCTGGAATGCCGTACAGATAATTACCAGATATGATACCGCGTAGCCATTTAAAATGATGATCTTTATGTTTCCCACCGTCTCTTTTGGCGTTGTTGGTCATGTAGGATGGAAGACGTAGCATGTTGATTTGATAGGACGAACTACGTATCTCCATACCGATATCATCATTATCATCTTTTAGATTGTCTTGCATGGAAGGAGATAAACAAATGACATAATTGGAATGAGAAGGAACCCCATAAATTGTACCACTGTCAGATAAAGCTCCACCGAGCCATTTGTGCTTTCCAACGAGTATTTGTCGAATCTTTTCTTCTTCTGCTTGGGCATCATGGCACACTGCTTCTTCGCGATGAGGTGCAAGTGATCTTAGGGTGACATCCTTTCCCTTGATTTTCCAGTCAGATTGAAGGCTTGTAGAGAAAGCTCTTACACCTGCGAACAGGGCAACAAAAATGAGGTAGCACCATCTTGCAATCATGATGGCGTTGATATGGCTCTTTCGCTTGCTTGATATCGAATATGGTTTTTGATGATTGCTTTCTCCTCAGCAATGGCGCCGCTTCCAGTGAAAGAAGAAATCTGAGTCTAACTATCCACCGATATTAATAGCGTGGGTATGTCTGAGTAATGTTATGTGAATGTGATGCCTTGGATAGTATAGATATGTAGGAGGCGCCGCTATGATGTAGCCATCATCATCATCATCTCCATCCACGAGATCGAGAATCGAGATGAGTTGAGGAGACGAAATCTACGTAGTTAGGAATTAGTAGTAAATTTTGTGGCCTGGTAGCCCACGAATCGCCCACGCGTCCCTCACTGAGTTCAAAAATCAAAAATTATTCGTATCGCTCGTAGTAAAACCCCTCAAAGTTACTATCACCATGCCGCCGTTCCTCTCCCCCTCCAGCGGTCGCAGCAGCCGTTATCGCCGACGAATAGTCCCTATCTCCTCACCATCCGATCACTCACCAACCTCTTCCTCGTACTATTCCAGCAGCGCCGTCGCTGCAGCCGAACTAGCTGCATCGTCCATCATTGTTTCGGACACTCCCAACAAAAAAACTACCGCCAATAATGCTTCTGCTTCGAATGTACCTAAATTATCCACTTCAGCGTCAACATCCACGGTGATACAAAACTTGCGTGCGTCGCGTGCAAGATTGATGCAGCGGAATATTTCTCAAAGTAGAGAGGAGCGATGGTTTAAATTGAAATTGATGTGTTTTGGTGTTCTATTTGTCATTGGCCTGGTATGGATAGGAAAATCGGGTAAGAATGTGGAGCAGCAAGGCAATAGTTTGAATCATTATGACGACAACAACAACAAGCATCGGCTTGGTAGCAGAAGTGATGCTGTACAATACAACAGTCCAAAGTTGAGTGTACCATTACCATCGAGCAGAAAGGGCAGTAATCGGCAAGAAACGGTTTTCAATATTCGTCATAAAAAGCATTCCGAAGATAAACAACCTCCAAAAGTCTCTTCAGTTACCAATAACAATGCCAATAATGTCAACGAAAACAAGTCGTCATTATTATTGTCAAATTTAGAGCAATCAACAACTACCGACAAAATTCCACAAAAATCTCATCCACACATCATCCCACCCATCCTAACATTCACCTACCACACCAATCTACTCACCACACCAACCTCCCAACTATCCGATTCGGAAGATAAATCACTTTCTCAAAACGTACAACAAATCACATCACTCCATCCAGAATCCAAGGTACGATTCCTCAATGATGATGACTGTGTCCAATCCATTCAGGTGACATTGGGGAAAGATACCAATTTAACCAAGTATTTTCGAAAGGAACAACATGGAATGTACAAAGCGGATATATGTCGAGGAGCAGCGTTGTATGAAACTGGTGGATTGTACTTTGATATTGATGTGGAGACTCGTTCGATACCATTGTGGACGGTGATTGCCCCCACGACGGAATTTGTAACGACGTTGGTACATAAGGATTCCAATCATGTGGGTAATTTCTTTCAGGCGTTTATTGGTGTGGTGCCAAAGCATCCAGTAATGAAGCGGTATTTGGAATTGTTTGTGGAGTATTATGAAGGGAGGGTGAAGGTCAATGGTCCTTTGGGGGTGTACTTTTTACGAATGGCCTATGATGAGGTTCTTTCCAAGGAAGAGAAGGATCAAACGACGGAGTTGTGGCAGGAGGTACGATATACACCTGAGAAGTTTCCAGAAATTCATAGAAGTCGATGGGGGAAACGACGTGCGTGTCAAATGATGGTGGTTGCTCCACCGAGAAATTTGGTGGGCGGCTTTGAGAGGAAGAAGAGGATTGTACCGATATATAGTCACGCCAATGGTAGTCGCATGTGTGGCGGGAAAGATACAAATCGCAAAGGAAATTCAGATACAGCTTAACAAAATGGCGAATTTCTACAAATCTCAATTCATTTTTCATTAGTTCTTAGTATCGTCGAATGACTATGGTGTTGGATGTGTGCCTCTACAAAGGTTTGCCCAGTAACATATCCGCAAAGGTTTCATAGTCCACCTGCATATCCATATCGGATGTATCAATGATACTCATTCTATCATCACTCACAAGATCTCGTACTCCACATAGAACACGGTTCAGATCACCGGCGGAAACGAAACCAGACTTGTTACTATCCAATGCCTCGAAGGTTTCAATGAATAGGTAGTAGAATTCTGCTTCTGCCATCATTCCCATGAATTCCGTAAAGTTGATCTCAGTATTACCATCGATTTCTGGGTTGGCATTATTTATCATTTGGAGGAGTTGATCGTCGGATCTGTTTTGACCGACACTCTCCATGGCACGACGCAATTCCAGTAATGAAATGACGCCATCTCCCGATTGATCAATCAATTTGAACAAATCCGTAAATTCCGACCTTTGATATTTTGTCAATTTTGATACAAGTAGTGCACGACGTCTTGCCTCCCCAACGTCTCCAAACTTGGGTTTAGTTTTCATAATGTATTCGAAACATCTGGCCGCACGACGGATTTGCTTGAACCTTACGAGCAGAGAAATGACACGTTCATTCGCCTGTGCATTACTTGCATCATCAACGTCCATAGCAGCCACCGGATCAAGAGGAGTTGTGTCATCCGTGTCGACTCCAGCAATTTGACCTGGAGTGTTCACACTTCCACGCTTTTGGTTGGCTGTATTGGCATTCTTGAATTGGCTTTCAATGAGGTCAATATCATAAACATCTGTGCCATACTTGTTATTGATCTCTTGCATACGTTCCATTGTAGCTTCCTTCTTACCGCTTAGTACCGACGAGGAAGGAATATCATTCACGTCAAATGCAAAGCAACGAGTTTTTTGGGTGGCACGGACACTTGCCGCACGAGGCTCGTGGGTGATGAGTGCACGTTCGCCAAAGTAATTGTGTGGTCCCAAAATATTAATGACTGCACCAAGATAGTCTGAGGGTGTGGTTAGAGGGTCTTCGAATGCTGTTCGGACTGTGATTTCCACCTCGCCTGTTTCAATGACGTAAAACATGGAGCCTTCCATTCCCTGTCTCATGATAACATCGCCTTGTTCAAATGTCACCAGTTTGGCCTGAATAATTATTGCATCAATAGAGGTTACAGGGTGAGAAATAATGCAACAAGTTTGAAAATAGCATTCTTCTCTCCCCAATCAACGTATATCTCACCTTATCCATCAAATCATAAAACTCATCATCATCAAAATCCTTAAAGTACGGCACACCAGTTCTCAAATACGCCAAATTCTCCTCCTTCCTCTGATCACTAATAACCTCATCAATCTCATTCGTTGCATTCGCCTCATCCAACACTGTCAACGTGCGTGTCCTACACGGTTCTGCCTCCCTATTCGCTGGATTGGCACAATCCAATTTCAACTGAAGACTAACGGGATCAACCTTGGCATTAATTGTGTCGGTAAGTTTCCGTTTCAACATTGGGATCTTGGACGGACCGCAGGGGAAATTTTCCACCAAACCCTCGCTACCGGCATATATTTGCATAGAGGGTAGTGCCATGATGCCCAAACTCTTTACATATGCCTTGTTGTGCTGCACGCTCAATTGGCCAAAGATGATGGGTATGTCTTCGTATTTTGGATCCTTGCTGATTTGAATATACTTTGGTTCCACTGATTTGCAAGCGCGGCACCACGGGGCAAAGAATTTGATGACCATGAGTTTGTCTGGGTTGGCCTTGAGCCAGGCGTTGTGTTGGTCGGCGTTGACAATGTCGTAGATTCCATGTTCGTTTTGTGATGGGAATTCGGGAATATCACCTTCGTTATTGCTATCGCCCTGAGCTGTTTTGGATGCCTCTTCGTCGGATGTGAGTGTGCTCTGAAGTGATATTTTCTGACTTCTGTTGTTCAGGTTGTCGCTTAGTGTATTGAGATAACGTGATGTAGGAGATATAGTGACGCCCCGACTCACTTGCTTGGGTCGAGGTGAGATCAAATCTCGCGGTGTGAGCTTCATGCCTATGGTATTGATTGGTGCAAAGGCAGTAGCGGTGGCCACAGCACATGCCAGACACAAAGCCTGATTGCGAAATATCATCTTTTAACTTGCTCAATTTGCCAATGATGATGTAGAGTGAGATAGTAGCGCTCCTTCAGCGTTGCTTGGAGCGTTATGGAATGCTTTTTTGAGGACGAAGATGGTGGGGAACAAAGCTTCCCTGAGCTTCCGCGTCATCTCCGTAAGCAAAAAAAAATGGGTGATGGGTGATGGCGTACAATAGGTTTTGTCGATGGGGCGTCAATTCTCCATGCTAAGAAAGTGATACCCCTAAAACACACATACAATATTCCTTTACCCCAATGGGCCAGTAATAATCATGTTCATGTAGGGATAATCAGCATACCTACCATACTACTTAGGAGTACTTAGTGCTCGGGTTAAACTTTCTCCTTTTGCGCGCGACCGGCGTACATACACTCCTACGACACGACAGTTCGCATCATGAAGTTCGCGTTTTCGGTTTCCGATCTCGCTCTCTCTATTGTACTTACGATGATAAGTACCATTCCTACCCAACTCAGACTCGTTGAATGCATGTATGTAGAAGATTACCAAAACTGCACTGCCACATTGCTGCCAATTCGATAGCTGCGACGCAATAGGATTAGTCTCTGCTAGTTCCCCTGCTGCTGCCGGAGACTGAGAGGTAAAGATTTTTATAGGAGTATATGTTAGTAATCCTACCACAGAACAAATTCAATCTTTTACGCCATGACTTCGACAACGGCGACCAACATCCCGCCACCCTTGCAGGCGACACC
>JALLBH010000362.1:0-42974 GCA_036940005.1 Skeletonema menzelii | reverse complement strand
GGATCATATTTAGTGGTTCGCTCATGGTCTATACGATGATACAAATATTGCATCTAAACCAAACAATACAATCGTCTAAACCAAACAATACAATCGAATCAAACTCAACTCTCTCAACAACTTGTTCTTTATTTGGCGGATGTCATCATACGCGATGCCAAAAGTAGGTACGGTAGTAATTAAAAGCACACCATGATGAAGAAGTATTCAAGCGCAGCGGTCGTCATTCTAGCCACATCTTCGACGTCAAGCGATGCCACAAGACAAGCCGCCGACACAACTGCCGGCATCGGTCACGAAGAACACTTCATAGGCTCCTCATCAACGGCGACGGCGAAGGCAACCGTTACACCTATCTACAATGGCTATTGTATGGGGTGTGATAATTGGAAACGCATCAATGATGACGGTCATGGGAACTCTCTAAGAAGTGTCTCTGTCGCAATCAAGAAGCTGGGCCGAGTTGTGGCACAAAATCGCAGCACCTACGAACATAAACGTTCCAAAGAAAGTTCTACAAATAATAATGATGCTTTGATTGACCCCTCTACCACTACCAATAGTGTTGTCGATGAAAACTCCCTAGCCGCAGAGGAGAGATTGCCGCTATTGAACAAATATCCGCCTCAGATGAAGGAAGATAATGACATCTTCTTTTCAACGCCTTCACAGCAACCCGCTGGATCTTCTACTCTGAGCACCGGTTTGGCAGTACACAACATGGTCACTGAACCATACAATAACGACATGGCAAGGCTTTTTCAAGAGAATGAACTGCTCAGAGAACGTCTTGAGCTACTACGAGAAATTGAACTCAGAGAGAAGATTAACCTATTACGAATCGGATTATCAAATGCTCTGAATGAAAACGGGTCGACTGCATCATCCTCATCGAGCAGCATCAACAGCAATAATATGATGGCATCAGAAGAAGAATCACATATTCTCATGGGACAAGTTCTTATCAACATGCTCAAGTCCAATGAAGAACGTGAGAAGCAGCTATTCTATCAAATGACACTGACCATTTTTCTTGTTGGATCATTATTGGTAGCATTAGTTTACATCCACAACCAAAACCATCAGGGCCAAGGGCAAAAAGAACTGCAAGTAACGACGGGGGGATTGACAGATTTGATCATCCCAGCCATGTGCCCGGCAAGTCCAACGGAGTCTCTTGGATCCATCACAGAGGAAGAGGGCAGGAATCAGTTAGAATTGATGAGAGCAATTGGTCCTAATGGGGTGATTCATGAAGATCAAGAGTATGATGGATCTGTCTTGTCGGATGCTTCTTTCTCAGTCGATCATGACAGGAGATGGTGGAGATTTGGTATCAGGCCGCAGTCACAACAACGACCGATAGTGAAAGGTTTAGATCGGGTAAAAGCTGATGCTGCGGCTGCAAGTCAAGTATCGAAGAATCAGCTTCTTAACACTGCTCCTGCTGGTGCTGGTGTAACTGATGATGGGGAAAGCTCAATTAGTCAGCCGCAGCCAAGATGGGGATGGGGTAGGAAGAAGATAGATGTAGATGAAGGTGCGTCGAATGATAAACGTAGCAGCACGGGTGATGACACCAGTGATGATGATAGGTCACAGGCATCTTTGTCGAGTATGGGCATCGCAGCGTCTATTGACTATCAGCTCAAAATGATGAGTGAAAATTCTTAGGAATAGGAAGCAAGTGTTCCGTCTACGTCTTCGTGGTTGTGGGGTAGTAAGCACTAATTGAAGCTCAAATAACAGATATACAGCAGCAGCACTTTGTCTTCCTAAATGAAAAACATTGAGCTTGTATTGTAGAACATTGTTGTATGTGATGTGTCGTTCGTTGCTCCAAGCTGTTGGGTCTGGAAGGAGAAAGTGATTTGTAAATGAGTGCCAGAAAGTGTCTGGGAGTGACACACATGGTACTTCATCCATTGGCGACGAAACACATGACATCTTTTGGATCGAAGTGCAAACCAACAGTAAGGTAAGTACCATACTCTCTCTCTAGCTCTAGAGAGAGAGGCTCAGAGTAGATGATACAATCGGTGCAGCTTGTCCAAGGAGCAAGTATGAGTCGAATATTTCTAAACAAATTGTCCTTGCAGCAATAATACGAGGATGGGGTCTTACTACAGATTCGTAGGAATTGCAAAGATGGCCGCCGCTGCTACTGCTATTATGCTCTGTCATCGTTTGTTCACGATGCCAACAAATCGGCCTTCATTTTTTGTTGCTGCAGCGTCACCAAAAATGACATCTGACTTATTCTTATTATCCGGTCAAAGTAACATGGTGGGACATACAACCTCTGGACAATCGATTGGGCGCAATGGTGACTATTGGAACAAAATCAAATCTATTCTCGAACAAGGCGGCAATCTCTCCACCATGGAACGAAAATTGTACAATGTCATATACGAACAGAATTACAAGTATAGTGGAAACAGCAATGATCAAGTGGCAACGACATTGACCAATGGTGTGATGGATCTCTACAAATCAGAATTATTGAATGATCTTGATACTCCACTGCAGTTTGGAAAGTGTTCTTTCCAACGAGCAAAAAATGATACTTACGTTGATGATGCTAGTCAAGGTACCGTGCCTACCGTCTGGAATGCCAATTGTGGACTTTCGTTTGGACATGAGTTACTATTTGCACGAACTATGGAATTGGCAATGAACCATAAGACTGATTTTGAAATGCACAAGGTTGAAAGGGGTGGAAGTGGATTATATGAACATTGGTATCCAAATCATGGTCGGCATTGGGATCTGTTGAAGAATGCAATTGAGGAGAGGCGAGGACAGGGTGATTGGAAGGGGTTTATTTGGCATCAGGGTAGTCAGGCTGCGTGGAGTGAAGGACAATACGGGGATGATCGATCGCGCACTTACTATGGTAACTTGACTGGGTTGGTGAATGAAGTGAGAGAGTTGATGTTTCAAAACTCAATAACGTGGCAATGCAAGGAAGAAATACCAGTGGTGGTGGTCCAAGTGGGGTACTGGCCCAGGCCACAGCAAAATGCTGCTGCAAGACGTGCTGCACAACGCACACGAGATGCCCAAGCTAGATTTTGTGACGAAGATCCACGTGCCGTATTGGTAAAGACGGATGATTTGGCAAGGTTTTATCATTATGATGCTGCATCATTTTTGATATCGGGGAACAGGATTGCTTATGCGTATCAAGAGGCGTTGAGGGGTGTTGTGGAGTGTCCGGATAGAGTTCCATTGGGATCACCTTCGGAGTGGATAAAGCCAAGTTCCTCTCCTACGGGGCCACCTTCATCTCAACCCAGTACTTCACCTTCGAGTAAACCAAGTGCTATACCAACCACACATCCATCAGTTGCACCAAGCCAACGTCCATCAGCGGTACGTTCTGCATCTCCATCCACTCAGCCAACAAGTATGCCGAGCTCATCTCCATCATCAAGTCCATCAGCTGCTCCAAGCCACTCTCCGTCAGCTTCGCCAAGCAACAATCCGTCATTAGCTCCATCTACATCACCATCAACTCAGCGGACATCTGAGCCAAGCACTTCTCCTTCAGGTTCTCCGTCAGCTCAACTCACTTCATCTCCATCCGGTTTGCCCACTGCGTCACCGTCAGCAAGCCCTAGCCACTCTCCATCTGATAAACCATCTGCATCTCCATCATCGACTCAGCCGACAAGCAGCCCAAGCGCCTCTCCTTCGGCTTCTCCCTCGGATGTGCCAAGTTCATTTCCGTCATCTTCTCCAAGTGCTTCTCCGTCAGCTGGACCAAGCCAATCTCCATCATCAAAACCATCCGCATCACCAACAACTCAACCATCAAGCAAACCAAGCTTATCTTTATCAGACTCTCCATCTTCAGCTCCGAGTTCATCTTCATTTACTAACAATAGTCACTCTCCGTCAACAGAACCTTCTGTACCGCTATCCATTGAGCCTACGAGCAAACCAAGCTCATTCCCTTCAGTATCTGCTTCAGATGCTCCAAGTCAATCTACATCAGCTTTACCAAGCACCACTCCGTCAGTTGTACCCAGTGCTCCATCAGTGTCACCGTCAGCTCCTCCGAGCTTACGCCCGTCAACTACACCAAGCTCGATGCCAACTCCGTCTCCGTCAAATGTGCCATCAGGTGTAGTGTCGAATGAACCAAGTTCCTCTCATACTGGGTCACCTTCATCTCAACACAGCAGAATACCTTTGAGTTCGAGCGAACCAAATTCTGTACCAACTCCAACTCCACCTCCATTAGAAGTACCTAGCGACGTTCCTTCAGCTAGCCCCAGCGTATCTCCGTCGGCCTTGTCAACGGCATCAACTTCAACCAGTCCACCAATTCAAGCCACTGACTCGCCTGGTGTGTCTACCAAGCCCTCCGCAAGCCCTTCGAGCCCTCCGTCAGTTGCGCCGAGTGCATTCCCCTCATCAGAGCCCACAGTATTACCATCAAGCCGTCCGACGGTTTCACCGAGCTCGTATTCAACTGTAACTTCAGATGTGCCCAGCACATCTCCGTTAGCCTCACCTAGTAGGTCTCCGTCAGCTTCACCTAGCATATCTCCATCAAGCAGACCATCGTTGGAACCCAGTTCGGCACCATCAACAGAGCCAATAGACGAACCAAGCGCGTTTCCATCATCAACTCCGGCAGCTGAACCCTCTCTGCATCCATCAACATCGCCATCAAGTCAGCCAACTAGTCAACCAAGTACATCTCCTTCGTCTAGTCCAACATATGGACCATCTGTCTCGCCATCAAACCATCCAACGAGTCAGCCTAGTGCATCTCCTTCGTCAAAGCCCTCTATGACTCCGTCAGCTTCGCCAATAGATACATCCAGTTCATCACCCTCGGCTTTAATCACCGCATCTCCTAAAAGTAGTTCATCGTCACAACGCACTGCGTCGCCATCGGGTGAACCAACTGGTATGCCAAGTGTATTTGCTGAGCCAACGGGGGAACAAATATCTACAATGTGGAGGTTACAGAAAGAAGCTCTCGAGAAAACTGACAGTGTTGCACAGAGTGGTCCGAACTACGGTCTAACTCATCCTATTGTATTGGGGCTCGTTGCTTTTGCTGCTATAGTGGTACTTAGTATCTTTTCGCACAGGATGTTCAAGAGGTGCAAATCTGGAGCATTCCGGCGTGAAACATCGACCTCAAGGCGAGAAGATCACGAGGATCCCGATAATAGGAGAAGGAATGAAGTAGAGAATAATGGGCATTTTGATTTTGCAAAGGGAAACTCTTGCTGGCTGTAGATAATAGGAGGTCGTGAGTAGGACTTCCTGTCACAGGACATAACCAATCTCATTGTGGCTGCAGGGTACTCGTTGCATACGAACGCTCTCTAATCCTTACATGAAAAAGAGATCGATAAGAACGAGACTTGGATGCAGCTGAGTTCAAGTTTCATCGTGTAAAGAAGTTAAATAATCGGGATTGAGTGAGATGGGGTTCTGTTGTAATGGAGCAATGCATATTCACCTGTGATATGGTTCGCGCAATCCTTTCCCCGCGTCATTTCCTACCGCACTACCCCGATTTAGACAACCTCTCTATCAATATCAATATACACAGGAAAGTGAATACTGAACATCGTCTCCCTCATGCTTGAGCGAGGATGACATACATGTTTAAAAAGCTACGATATTCTTGTGTGGCAAGGCTAAAAGTTTAGATCTGTTTTAAGACTTGTATTACTTATCTTGTGTCATTTTAACTGCATCGATGGACCAACTGACTGCTCTACGGTTTTTCCGACTAATACTATGGAGAAGATGTTCCCATGACCTCCACTTCAGCAATATTCAAATTGCCATTACCTGTCTTAATCACTCGAACAAACCTCCCCTGAACACCACCAAAGTCAAAGGTATACACTGCTTGAAGCTCCGAGCCAATGGATTGAGTAGCAACAACATTATAAGTATCATCCAGAATCTCGACGTTCGAGTTGAGAATCTTCTCTTGCCCCGTGAGACCGTCACACCGGTTGTAGACCAAAATGCTCGTAATTGTATGTTACTTGCCTGCTCCAAGATCAACAATCCACCAGGCCGGCGCCAACGTACGTCCAGTGCAAGTTTGCATTACGGATCCATTCTTCCAGTTGCAATTAGTATTCCCATCTATCGCACGGATGGTTTCTCCACCATTGCCAGTCTTGGCAAATACTCCTGGACTACGCTCCCAGTTCCTCCCGGCGTAGTAGCGGGAGGCAGTGGCACGCTCTCCTCCCGTGGAGGCGTTACGACGTGTAAGGAGACAAAGGCCATCGGAGGGGGAGACTCGTGGCAGACGAATGGTGGTTACTCCATCAGCAGGCGAGATGGGTAAAGCTATGGACCCTAACGATGGGCAAGCATAGGTCGTTTGGGCGTAGACACCCGGAGGGAGCGCCAATGCCCAAACTAGGGTAGATAGTAACTTCATGCTACTTTTGCTTTTGTTCGACGGACTGTGTGCGGATCTTGGATCTTTGATGCGCGGAGAAAAATAATGACAGTATCATTGTCATATCAGAAGGATGCAAAGAGAGAATGATTGTTAGAGAACAAGACGACACTCTAAAAAAAGAGAGAGCACGGAGTAGGTGAAATAGCTAGCCTCCCCTGCGCGATCTGTCGCTGTCTCGAAAAACTATACAACACCCAACACCCACAAAGTCCACAGCACATCAGATAGGCAGCTAAACTCACCAACGTGTTAATACTCCTATTAATAATATAATGTTGAAGGGAGAAGTCCCTTTCAAACGAAACAACCATTCCTCTCTCTAGGGCGGGGGAGGTGCAGGGACATTATTTTGTCTTCCTCTCGTGACTAAAAGAGCTGCGGCTCAGTGCGGCTTCGAGTTTTGTCCGCCTCGTGAATCAATCAATGGAACTCTGCCCATCAACGTTGGAATTGATTCCAAGCAGGGGATAACCTTTCATCTTTGGGGTTGAGTACCAAAGTCATTCCCTGCTGGGATGGAGGATGAAAGGAATGTCTTTTCACGTTGGAATTGTATTAAAAGTTGAGCCTCAAGTCATTTCAGAGAGGCTGAGTACACACGTACTCTGTTCTAGCATAGAGGTATATACAAATAATGTGCTCAAAATAGCCGTAAAATGGCGAAATAAATACATACCCCTGACATGACCAAATAGCTTCATTGAGCGTCAATCCCTACCAAGAAGATCATCGACACATGCTGGATGAGACTGTAACTTCACTTGAGCCTACTTGAGCTCGCTCTGCCTTACCCTTACGATATCGTGATCAGAATGCCCTTCCTTTTCTCGAATTGCCGCCATATCTACTTACACGGTTGAAGAAGATCTGAAGATAAAGCTCACAACAACTTGCTTGTTAGGTATGGTATGGAAGTAATGAAGACAAACTTTATTTCATTTCAATACGCATCACTCATTCATAATTCTCTGTAATAACATTTATATTTCCTCAACATTTGAATCTTTTGCATGGAGTAATCATCCCCACAACAGCACTCATTCATTCACATCAGTGCTTATAATACTACTCCCCAATACTCGACTGAACCGCAGCTGCAGCAGCCGCACGATTCACAAACGGTCCAGCCTCAATCGTCGACGATCGACAGAGTGGATGAGGCATACCCAACGCCTTGGAAACATCCTCCGAGGTAGCCGCTGCCTCCTCGACTCCTCCAGCACTACCATCTGCTGAGACCCCACCAATCAAAAACTTGGAGGATGCCGCCTCAACAATCTGTACTCCTTCTCCATTCGAAGGATTCTGCAAGCCTTGAATCCACTCCACCGCCGAACT
Source organism: Skeletonema menzelii (assembly GCA_036940005.1). NCBI lineage: Eukaryota > Bacillariophyta > Thalassiosirophyceae > Thalassiosirales > Thalassiosiraceae > Skeletonema > Skeletonema menzelii. Next base: position 35,176 of record JALLBH010000362.1, on the reverse strand, counting down.
TGTCCTGGCATGCGAGGACGACCTTCTACGTCTTGACGAACGATGGTTGTGATGATTACTACGTCGGACGACACGATGGTCTTGACGAGTCTCGAATTCGGCATCATCCATGGATTGTGTCGCATTAATCATGAGAGCAGGATGAGACGACTGAGCAGACTCCACAACATTGAGAATGGCTGGTGGCCCAGGATAACTCTCCACATCCGATGATGACTCGAATGTATTCGAACGTTGATGAATCGTAATACCCTGCATACGCTCCATGAATGAATTTGATGGGGCAATGGCTGGAATGGAGGAGACAGAGTTAGATTGTTGCCCCTCACTACTACTATTCAAATGTCTCAACCCCTCCAATGCTCCTCCAACCTCACTAGAGCTACTCAAATGTCTCATTCCCTCCAAAGAAGGCGAACTCATCCTAATCCCCCCTCCTCCTCCACCACCACCACCACCACTACTCAAATGTCGCATAAACTGTCGTCTTCTCAACGAACTAATACTCCCCCCTCCACCACCACCACTCGTACTCCAACTAACCTCCGTATCAACATCATCCTCATCACCCAAATAAAAACTCCCCTCCCAAGTCGACTCATCCTCATCACTAAATGTACGTGAATACATATCATAACTTGCCAATGAGTCCGATCGATGGTAAATGGCATTGGCAAGTCGGATGGATGGGATGGAATATTCACGATCATCAAGAGGGAAGGGTTGTTGGAAGAGTTGTGGATTTGAATTTGGTGGGAGGTTGGTGATCATTGTTGATGATGAGGGTGGTGTTGTGGTTGTTGCTTCACCTCCTCCTTCTTGATCGTTGTTGTCTTGTTGTTGTTGTTCTTCCTTGGCGGGTGTTACCACAGTTGGAGGATTCAATGACAAAGTGGCAGTAGTAGCAGCAGCACCACCACCAGCAGTAATATCATCATCATCCAAAGTTTTGTTAGTACCAATAGCAGACGAAGTCACCACCACCGGACTACGTCGTGTCGGAGTACTCATAGTATTTCGGGGACTCTTGAAAATAGCATTCAATTCCTTGGTATCAGCCATTACCGTAACACCATGTGACTTACGTCCCCATGGTTCATATTGCTTTGGACTACTACTACTTGTTGTTGTCGCTTTTGGTGAGGAATAATTCATTTCACTTGGTGGTGAATGACTCATTGTTGCCAGTGTTGGTGGTGACATTGTTGGACCATCCATTACTACTGCTGCACCACCATTACCACCAACACTCTGACTCCATATTCCACCACCAACACCGCTACTATTATTGCCATGAGCAATTTGACTCTTGTACTGAGAACTCCCCTGAAACGAAAAGAATTTACGTTCCGGTTTTAATTCAATTGGTGCCAAAAACAATCCCCTTCCTCCTCCCTTGACCTTGGTAGTATTCGTAGTAGCAGTACTACTGCTATTCTCCTCTTTGGTCTTTTTCACACTTCTGATACTAGATGACACTCCTCCCCGTTTGTTATTATTCCACAATGATGTGGGGTTGTTATTGTTGTTCGAAGAAGTGGTGGTGGACTCTTCATCATCATCACTGTAGATTCCTGGGAATATTGCCAATTTGGAAGAACCATCCTTCATCGTCCCCTCCTCCTCATGACCATTACTACTACTAGTTGATGAGTTGTTGGACTTGATATTTGACATTTGTTCCATAGTATCAAATGAGTCTTGGGAGGTTGGTGGTGATGGTACTGATGCAAGTTGTTGTTGTACCAATCCTCCACCACTATTCGAACTAGTGGTAATATTGTTGGTACTAGTTGCAACAACCACAGATGGACTAGTTGCAGGAAAGAATCCAGTGGAACGTAATCCTTTGGAAGAAGAAGTAGTAGTAGTAGTACCACTACCAACAACACCAACACCACTATTACGGGGTAATGGTAACCTACTACGACGTTGTTGTAATCCTCTCCCCACACCACCACCACCACTACTATTGTGATTCTTTCCACTTGATAATTTGACACCCTCCACCACCCCCTCATCATCATGGGTATTATCATGGGTATCATCATCCACCACTCCCCCCATGACAATCATAGGTTTATTACTACTACTATTACTAGTAGTAGTATCACCAATAATATAACTTACATTTCGTATCACCGGAGTCAATTCATTCGAATGATGTCGACCTACTCCTAAAGCTGCAGAGGAGGAATTCATGTGGATTAGATCATGGTGGAATCCTCCCTCTTCGGTGAAAGAAGAAGGATGATGATGGTTATTGTTGTTGGGTGTACTGGGTAGTAGGAATGAGGTGGGTTCCATGATACCTCGTAGTGGAGTTGATGGGGCAACAATATTATTATTAGTATTCGTTGGTTGTCCATTAGTATTGTTGTTCGTTGCAGTGGTAGTAGTAGTAGTAGTGTGGATGTTATTCAAGTGAGAGGATGGTTTGACGGGGGAAACAGGTGGAGAGGAGGATGATTTCCCCGGAGGTGAAGAGGGTGGAGTTTCCATCTTCATCTTGTTATCGTTGTTGGTGGTGTTGCTCATATTTTTAAAATGGTGGAATTGTTGTCGTCGAATATTAGATAGATAGATTCTTTGGGATTGGAGGCTGTGTTTGTATATAACAGAACATGTTGAAATTTGGTCAGTTTGAAACGTGCATCAAATATAAACGAAAGAGCTATAGTATGTAGACCAGCCTCCTCTGTCTACTTTCCCTCGTTATATATATATAGCATATAATACTTGCAGCAATTGCGCAAAGTAGGCAACTCGAAAGGTCGGCAATATATATTATATATAATATGAGAGAGATTGTCCACCTACCGACACGAAAGGCAAAACGAGAAGCCGTGTCAAAGAACACCACAACAACAACAACAAACTTACCCTCTCTTTGCAATATATATATATAATATCTACTATATATATAATCACCGCTACAGCTGCTCAATCATCAAAGCCAATGCTTTATTTATATAAGAAACAAAATGTTCCAACAACGCAAAGCCTCTGTATGTAGATAGATAGAGGTGCATGGCCGACGGACCTTGCTTATTTGGGCGTTCATCGGCAGTCAAAATCATTTGATGGCCGAATTCGTCCATCACGACTGAGGCGCAGTTTTGGATAGGGATTCCAATGTATGTGGGGGGTATCGTTTGAGGATTGGGGTTTTGGGTGTAGTGATTCCGTGGTGGAGGGGGGGAGACTGTAGAAAAAGAAGTAGAGCGGGGATGGAGGATGGAGAACTTCTCTGTCGTGCATGGTGCATGGTGCATGCAGTTTTTTGCTCTTTGCTCTTTGCTTAGTTTGCTCTTTTTGAAGTACGGATACGGAGCTATGTAGCAGTGTGGCATCCTAATCAACATCATTGAAGTAATTTGTCATGAAAATGTTGGAATAATTGAACACAACTTGCATTTATTCAGTGAATGCCCTTCCTTGAGAGACGAGTCATCATGCTCATGCCCAGCGTTGAAATTGTGTTGAGTATATGCTCTGCATTCCATGAGTGTTGTACAGCCCTGATCTGACGGATGTGGAATAAATGCGGCAAGCTAGAAATAATTAGAGAGGGTAGGGGGCATTCATTGATTGCAAACTATCTTTAAGGAGTATCAACCTGACACATCCGCCATGATCGTTGAAGTGCAGGCATTCGCTGGTTGTGAAGCCCTGTGACCTGTGACGGATTTGAAATTTGGTAAAAAAATTGGAAAGAATTGATGAGAGTGCATTTTTTGGTGACTGCCAATCTCTGAAACGAATCACCATACCATTGAAACGTGGCTTGATTACAGCGGATAATATATTCCAGGCATGTTGGAATTTGGAATCTGGTTGAGGGGGAACTACACGTGAAACTATATCGCCGCTTTACATTTACACAACTGGAGGACTGGAGAAATGATATATGAACGAAGAAATATCGATTCAATATCAATCAGATTCTTCCCAATACATGGTCTGGTGAATGGGATGTCGGGGATGCTGACGATCCGGGACAAAAGGCCCGGGGTGATATGAGGGTGGATTAGATCAGTTCTTTTGAAGATCAATCTCTACCAAGTTAAGCATCGCAAATCCTGTTGATCAAGGCTGTGCATCTACTCTTCATGAGCTTGCTTTGCCTCTCAAGATATTGTGACGAATAATATATTCTTTCTTTTCTGGAGTTGCCACCATACACGTTTGAAGGGGAGGATCAAGAAATGGAAGAAATCGATAGTGACGAGGAGGAAGACGATGTCATCAGCATCTGATAGCTCTTTAGGATACACACGAAGAGATTGCTCGGCAGCAGAAGTACCCTCAGATGAAACTTCCTGGATCTGTGATGAAATGTGTAGAACTCCTAGAGAGAGAGTAGTCTTGTCTGTCAACCAAGATGATGGAAGAAGCGAACAATATTTATTTGTATCTACAATTCTACTATTTCAAGTTCTACATTATCAATCATCTCCAAACTATCTTGACATTATTTTTGTATCAATAAAAGAAGCAAATACACGTATCTAACAACCGTCTCCGTCACACACAAACTCAATAGATTCAAAATCGGCCTTCGTAAATACACAAGATGAACCAGCACCACTATATACTTCCGATGACACAGCCAAACCAACATAAACTGTCTCCGACATGTCAATCTCAACTAGTTGATCGAGGCCAATATCAAAGTCCGACTCGCATTCTTCCTTTGGCATTTGTGGATCATATGCATACGTCGACTTGAAGATGTTGCCATTTCGTGTTAATGTAATCCATAGACACTTCACATCTGGACTGCCATCCGATCCCGAAAAATACGTTCCATTATATTCCTTTCGCCACGACCATTCCGCTTGCGCATGAGGTTTGTGTGAGATGAAGATATTGGCAGCTAGTGGATCCAAACTTTGACGAACCTCGAGACCAACTCTACCATAGGTAAGTTGTCCTTCTTCACCATAACATTTGACACCGCACGTACGAGATTTAATTGAAAAGTTGGTACTGGTAACCTTCCTATAAGCAAAGTGTTGTGTATCACCCAATTCTGGATCAAAGTCTGGATCATCCCCCCCATCTTCCAGAGTATAGCAATCACATCCACATCGTTTGGTTGTACCGGGCTTTTCATCATGAAGTAGAGTGTCACCGATATCTGTACTACCATCAATAATGAAGCGTGGCACTTCTGGATCGACACAATCGGAACGCTTACATCCAGGACCGTAGCTCATACTGTAGGAATGTGATTTTGTGGCTTTTGCTTTGCCCGTCTTGGAGGAGGATGTCTTTGCAGATTTAGTTTTGGTAGACTTTGCTGACGTTTCGTAGCTCATTGTCTGCACAGTATTATTTAACGGTTGAATAGATACATGTACATGAATTTGTAGATTTGTAGAAGAAAAGAGGTGTGAGTTGATACGTCGAATCTGCAAATCAGCTAATACACAAAGAGCATGATGAAAGTAATAGAGACAATGATACTTACGATGCTTCCATCGGGCGATCCATTAGACATTAATTCAATGTCAGCTTTCAGCTCTCGGTTTGTCAAAGACGGCGTTGAGGCGACCATCTCATCGGCTGTCACAGCGGCGACGACAATTGAAAAGAAGATCGACGCTGTTTTGTTGAGAAGAAACATCATTATCGTGTTGAGGGTTGCTGTCGTTGTAGTGGCTGATTTATCTGAAAGGTAGACGATGATGCTTGTTGCTTGTTGCTTGCCTAAGTATGTACCTATTGCCTATTGCCTATTGCCTCTATTTTTTGTCGTTAAAGTTAGAGGTGTTGTGAGAAGTACATCGAAAACGCAGTGGTAAAAAAGCGAACTCATGAATTGAGATTCAAATTGAAAGCATTCTGATTTTGAAGAAAACTGATTCAACGTTCTGGATTACCAACACTCGGGTTAACCTTCAGAACGGTTCTCCTGTCGGCCAACTTATAAGCCTCTTACCTCCTGGCCAAAGATTACTCCTACTTAGCGGGCGCTTTTCATCCCGACTTGGGCGGTGCCCACGTGGACCAACATTAATCATTGGACAATAAGGTAAAAATAAGCAGGGCTAGCCCTCAAGCCCGCTAATCTGAATCCATATCCAAACTCTTTTACATTATTTTACATCCGCTCGATCGACTTCTTACTATTTGTAATTCATTTCGCGTCGGAGGATGAGGAAGGCCGTCGCCGCCAACGAATCGTAGACCGGCACGGCAATATAATCATACGGAGAGCCGCAGCAATGATGATGACTGGTATTGTTTAGGTGCGTTTGTTGCCCACTGAGCTGCTTGATCGGCGTCAAGTTGAGTCGATGCACATCTTGTGTGCCGCCGTCAATTTGTATACTGCGCTGCGTTTATGCGATCGAATAATATGTACAATGCAAGCAAATGAAAATAATAGACTCGGTGATGATCGACCGCTCTTTTATTATTGACGACACTTTGTAGTCATTTATCGTTCTATTTTTAGTTGCTAAAATGCATCATTAATTGCTCTCTCGCTTCGATCCTACCTACTCTACACAGGCAAATGAATTGAATGATTCAATCATCCTATCATTATACATCATAATTCCAACATCATGTCGGAATCAACAAGCAATAAACGCAAATCGCCTCTCGAAAGTTTTCCCTCCGACGGCAGCATTATTTGCACCTTTTGCCAACAACACAATTTGCCATGCAATATCTTCCCTGGTGAATCAAAATGTGATGAATGCATCTCACGAAATCAATTATGTGTCCCCTACAGTCGCTCCTCAAATAATAGCTGTGCTCATGGCACTGCGGCAGCGGCGGTGGTGGCTGCTCATAGTTACAATCAGTGGGTAGCGCAATCTTCTGCAGCTACTACGGCTTCTCGTTATCCAACATCTGTGCAACATCCTTCACTACACTATGGTGGTAGAATACCACCAACGCAACATCTTCTTCCTCATCATGATCGAATAATGGCTCAACAACAACATCATCATCATCACTATAATAATAGAGGAATGACAACTCCAGCACCGCCACAGCAATATCCTCCTCCTCCATCTTACAGTTATCTCTCCATGACCGCCACCAACAATCCCAATCAAATGTCCCAAGCACTCACCACAGCACGATATACAGCACGAGCATTCAATGGGGGGAATGAACCAAATAATCGACAAATTGTTGAAATGATGACACGGATGAATTCTACGGCACGGACAAATACTAGTGCAGTGAATTCAACAGTGGGGTATAATATGAATCCTACTACTAGTTTCAATTATGGTCATTTGACATTGGGTAGTAGTGGTGGGAGGAATGGGGATATGCAATCATTATTGCCAATGGATGTATCACCACCTCCTCCAGTAGTAGTAGAAGGGGCAACAGCAACACAAGAAGCAGCAACAGCAACACAAGTAGGGACAAAGAGACAACGACTTCAAAAACAACGTCATTATGCCACCGGAACAATTTTACCAAATTACAATTCCATTATACCCTGTGCTGCAATCACAACAACCGCGGGGGTAGGAATCAAATCAATAACTTCCGAAGATGTATTGGAACATATATCAAGGAGGGTACGTGATGAATGTGACTATTTGTGTTTGTTGCCCACGGAAGATTTTGTGCAACAACGGGAACAACAACAACAAGAAGAAGAAGAAGAAGAAGGGGTTGGAGGGGGGGATAGTGATGGTACGAGAAGGAGGAGGTGGAAGTCATCGAAGAATCAATGGTTGAGATGTACAGTGACTTTAGTTTATTCATTGTTGAATTTGGAATCGCCCAATCCGGTGGGGTGGGAGGATGATGATATTACTACTACTTCTTCAACTGTTGGAAATGGAATAGGCGCCACTCCTACTACTACTACGACACAGAGTGGAGTACAAACTCCAAAAAGCGCCCACTGGTTCAAAGGAATCTATCACAAATTATGTGGACCACAACCATGGCAATGCACACGTCCCTTCATCATCAAGGCAGTCTATCAACTATTACTTGCCGAGGGATATACCGATTGGTTACTAAGTGATCAACGATGGGGGGAATTTGAAAAGGTGATTCGTCCAATGGTTGGATTTAATTTAATCGCTTGGAAGCCGGATGTTTTTGTAGAGGGGAGTGATGTAGTAGAGAAGTATTCCAAGTTGATTTGGGAACGGTTTATGGTGGATCGGTTACGTACGGTTACGGATTGTGAGGAGGCGTTGGTACCGCCTCAGATTGGATTTTTGTATGTTTGTAATGTGGCGAGTAGTGCGGATTGGTCAATCCTTGGGAAGAAGGATGAGGAGGAAAAATCATCCGCTGTGATGGAAGGGGGTGAAGAACCAAGTCCATCGACTTCCGTGGAAGCAAGTTCTGATCCGGTACCAACGTGCTTGCCTATCGGCGAAGGGAATAGCAGTGACGGTCTCGGCTTTATGTGGGAATCGAAATGGAATTGTGATTATTGTTCCGCGTCCTTTTCTGTGTATGATGAAGCTGTTGCTCATGAAAATGAGTGCAAGATGAAATCGCAGGCGGGAAATGCAGCGAACGATGACGAAAGCGTTCCAAAGGAGAGTGTTGTGACTGTACAAAATGATGCTGGCGATCTCGGTGTTTCTGTCGAAACCAATGTAAAGTACGCGATCGAAGAGACGTGGGAGTGTGATCATTGCTCAGCATCCTTTTCGGTGTATAATGAAGCTGTTGCCCATGAAAATGAGTGCAAGGCGAAGGCACAGGCAGCAGAAGCAGTGGATATGAAGGATAGCATAATGAAGGAGAGCGCCGATACGGATCAGCAACAGGAAAACGGAGATGCTGTTGCTGAGATCAATGTAGAGTCTGCCACTGAAGAGAAGTGGAAGTGCGATCATTGCTCGGCATCCTTTTCTGCGTATGATGAAGCTGTTGCTCACGAAAATGAGTGCAAGGCGAAATCGCAGGCGGTAGAGATTGCAGTTGAAGAGAATGAAATTAAAGTGAATACAGGGACAAGTGACGAGAATGTGGAGGTTCAAGCTAGTGAATGGAAGTGCGATTACTGCTCTGCTACGTTCTTTGTTTACGATGAAGCTGTTGCGCATGAAAATGAGTGCAAGACCAAATCTGAGGGGGGAGAGACAAAGAAAGTGGAGGAGGTGGCGGATGTGAATGAAACTGATGTTGAGGCGAATCATAGCAGCGTTGAGGGCCGAGAAGGATTTATTGTGCAAGAGCAGTGGAAATGCGATTACTGTTCTGCTCAATTTTCTGTGTTCGACGACGCAGTTTCACACGAAAATGAGTGCAATGCCAAAATGCATTCAGCAGCAGCTGTTGATGCTATTACCGATGACGAACATCAAGCTAGTGACGAATTTGCTGAGCAGAAAATGGCTTACAAGGTGGAAGAAGAGTGGCAGTGCGAATATTGCAAAGAGCGCTTCATTGTCTTTGATGAAGCAGCCGCACACGAAGCAGAATGCAAGCGCATGTCGGAAGCGAATGGCAGTGTGTCAAATAGAGACGCAGACGCTGCAACTCATCAAGCAGGGTTTCTTGATTCTTTAGATGGTGAAGATTTCTCCCCTTCTAATGAGCTTCGATCGAGTATGTTGAAGACATTAGGAATATTGCACTACGAGTATTTTCCTCTGATGAGCAGTGGAGATGAGAATCTTAGCGAGGTGTGTGATGAAGTATTAAGGTGTATACACGCCGTCACTCCTATTACCAAAGAACATGACGTCACTTCAAAATGGAGAGTTGAGCGTGTCTTGAACCATCTTGAACATCGATCAGGTTACCTCTCAACTTTGAACGGAATTTTCCGAGTGCGTGTAAGCACAACAGCTCTCGTGGACAATAGCAACCGAGAGTCACCAGCCGAGGCAGTGGGAATCATGCAGTCGGAGTCGGAAGATCCGGAAGCAGTTGTGGTGACTTATGGCATGAACTCTGAAGGAGACCAAGTTATTATGGCGGCGAGTTCGCCGGAGAGAGCTGCGAAGGAAGTGGTTACCAAATCACGAACGCGCTGTGGGGAGTGTATACTTTGCAACGCACCTGCTTGTGAGCGATGCTTTGCGTGCGTCTCGAAAGGTCGGACTAAAACTGACTTATGCATTCGAAAGTCATGCTGCAAACTTCCATTCGAGGACAAGGCAAAGCCTTTGGTAGGCTTTCCTCCTAATTGGCAGTATGCATTTTGTGACCCTAATAAGGGTGTTCTCGTCAAAACTCCACGCCGGATTCTTTCACTAGCTGGATTGGTTATTCGACGGCCACTGCCAGCGGCCTTCCAAACACCACCCAGTTATCAGTACTTTCACTCGTTTGAAGCTGCCTTCGCAGCTGTCCAGCACCAAGACACCAGCAAAGCTACAATCTCAGTTGAATATTTTCTTTCTCATGTTCATGGATCGGATGCAATGAAATCATATCCAACGCACTTTCTGGTTGGCAGGAGATTTTGCTTTGAGTTCTCGAATGGAAATGGGGTGAATGTTGCCATGTATGGAGTAATATCAGCATGTTTCAGGGAAAGTAGTGAAGCTGAAACTGATATTTTTATGATTCAATACGATTTAGATTGTATCGAAATTGCATCCAAAAGCTTGGGCACCAATGTACCGCGATTGCAATTATTGTCATCTGAACAGGCATGGGGTGGTTGTATCTCCTTTGAGCGAAAGGCTTGTCCTCGCGGACGCCAGAGTGTAATCCGTTCTATTGATCAAGCAACTGCTGTCGAGTACTGGGTCACCCCCGACATGAGAATGGAAGAAATGGTTGTTCAAGACAATGGCATCCAAGTTCCAATGCTAACCATTATTTTGCGTGGCTACAAGTTCACGTTCAGCGCTCACCATGATGATGAAGGCATTGCAGTGTCTGTAACTTGCGTATCAATGAATATTGACGACAGAGAGAACGATTATGAGTCAATATTAAAACCGGGGGAATTGATTGATCTCGGAGTGTTTTGTCCACTGATTGATAGCGATACAAAACCGTTGCCAGCTTTCATACTGAAGAACTACATTCACAACTTTTCGATAGACTCTTACGCTGGAGATGGAAATGGGAATGTCTATGATTTAACTGACGACACAAAGGGGACGATGAACCCAGTCGCAATTAAGAAAGTGCTCTCATACGTACGAAGCAGCGATGAAGCAGAGGTCCCCACCGTACATGGCGGCCTTGATCCATCTGGAAAAGTTCACCTCCTATTCGGGGTGCGATATCGCGGAGATTGGGAAGAGTACACGTCCATTATGGATGCAGAAATTCAACCCATTTTTAGGGGGGAACAAAAAGAAGTCACCCTTGCACGAAATGTTACGACAAACGAACAACAAGAAGCGAGGTATATGTCCGCATTGAAAAATTTTGGACCTGAGGATTTAGTGCAATGTGCGAACTTCTTTCGATGTCTCATCCTTCTGCCACCAACTGTAGTACCATCCTCTGGAATGAAGAAGCGGTTACGTAAAGTAGCAACTTGCCTTCGTCAGCGCATATCCGAACTAGGGGATCCATCGCTGGGTGTCGTGGACGACCTAATCCAACGTGCAATCGCCATGTCCAGGTGAAAGCAGGTCCGCTAAAGCAAACTCACTGGGATAGACACTCTTTGCGCATCGTATTGCAAAAACATCCTGATATCAACTAATTATAGAAAGTTTACGCCATGGCAGCAGAGCACAATATTCCTTTTTAAGTACATAAATATAATGCTAAGAGTATACAGATAGTATGTACGACAAATCTTCTTGCTATCTTTGATCTCTTTGTGAAACTCATGCAAAGCCAGGAGCGATAGGAAGTAGCCGTGCCATCATTCTCAGTTCAGGGTAATGGTTTGCCCAACGTTTTCGAAGATAAAGTTTAGGTAATCGGAAAGATATTGACGTCTTTGTCTCTCTAACTCTTGACTAAGTATGTATCCTACTTTCACTTACAACGAAAACGCGAGGAAAGACCCTAAACCCTAAATAGGATCTCTTTCATAACTGGGAGTCCTCTCAAAGGGCACGGGACTGAAGCGGAAAGACTGGGAATGAGTACCTACATCATACTCCTATTACATAAGTAAGGTATCGTAAGTATGTAGTCGGAATCACTGGTTTTAGTTGTTCGGTTCGCACAAAAGAATGCGAACTACAATACGAACCTGAAAATAGACGCGAGTAGTTCCAGAAGTTCCCTCCTTCTTCGCCACAACTTTCATGGGTTATTATCTCTAATCTTATCTCTAATTTAGTACCGATCGTTGCTGAGTCCAAGTGACTTGTGATTAGTTCAAATACTTTTATGTAAAAAAGGATTTTTTGTCTTTCCACTCCATTTTGGCCTGTTGGGTGTTGGGCCTACATACTTACTGCTCATGCTAGCACGGCTTACGTCTTTATTTCTCCGCCAGCTATTAGATAGGCAGGCATTCCGCTCTCGATTGATAAGGAATTGAGAATTGATCGGTGGAAGAGTGCCCAGCATTTTTCTCCAAGTCCAAGTCGTTGGCTACAACTGCTACTGCATCATCGTTGAAATAATTATGGTGTCGCGGAAGAAGGCCAAAGGAAAAGCTCGGAGGGCAGCAAAAGCAAAGAAGATCGAGGCAGAGGCCGAGGCAATCGAGGGAGAAGGCGAAGTGACCGCAAATGGGGTACATCTGCGGTTGAATGATGCACAGATGATAATAAGTAATGGAGCTGCAAGCCTCAAATGCCACCATGGACTGGTCCCGTTACACCGTCGGCAAAGTCATGAGGAGTTCCTGACCGCATCGAACAATGTGACGTATAGTCAAGGGTTTCTCCACAGATTTGTTCGTGCATACGATGCTGCTGCAGGGAATTTTCTTGAAGCGTATCATGCTACCAAAGAGGAGCATCCCGAAGTGTGGAATGATCCCGAAAAAATGAAGTTTGTCGTCTCATACTTGATAACAAGTGGGACGAGCAAAGTTCTAGAAGGAGAAGGGCACACTAAAAGTGCTAGTAAATACGCTTCACTGGCAAGTTACTTCGAGCAGTACATGGAAGTTGATTTTCTGCACACTCGACCACACCCCAATTGGCCCAAGATTCGAGAACTCTATTTTTCGGAGTAAGTCGCTCAATATTTGTGTATATTGCTCGTACATGTTATTGGTTTGCAAAAATACTCACACTTACAACCACTTCCTCTTTGTTTCAGCGAGCATACACTTGTAAGTTTCCTCAAGAAACGAATCCCTTGCTCCTGCTTGGATGAAAAATACAAAGAGGTGAAGTCTATTTCAAAGATTGGTATCTGCTTCAACCCTAATTGCCCTCATCCAGGTGGAATCACGAAGCGCAGCGCTACGAAGTGCTGTAGTAGATGCCGCTGGGCAGCAAATTACTGTTCAGAGGAGTGTCAAGAAGCTCATTGGCCAGAGCACAAGGCCACTTGCGACTTCTACGTAGATTGCTTCAATGCGGATCTGAACGCAAGATTTGAATGAGTTACAATCTTGGGTTACAATTTTGACGAGCCCCTTTTAATTTTAATCAAAAGTTATTCAACCACATTCCAACTTGCATTTTTTTCTGGTATCTGATTAAGACAGGGATAACTTTACTCAAGCATGTTATGTACATACATCCACCAAAGTTATGAAAGTGCTCATCAATTCCAATTTTTTGGTAGTCTAATGAGCCAAACAGCTCACTCCGTTTTCTCGCCTCCAGAAATCCATTGCTCTCCATCATCCCTCCTCCGCCTGAGTTTCCAAAATGCTCGTCTACCTAATTGCCATAAGCTGTTCAATGTGTTCAATGGATTGATAAATCCTTTCCTCACACTTCTCCATCCACCTGTCATTGCCAAGGTGAATAATTTCCTCACAGCTAAGAATGGACGTAATACTGGATCATCTCCACTTCCATTCATACTGTCATATTCCAATGCTAACGTACTCGCCGCTTGACAGGCCGCCTCTGCATCCACTTCACATCTCGCCTTACTAACCGCAGCAGCGGCAGCGAACGCAGAAGAAAGTATCGGGAACGTCGACACGACGACAACTTCCCCAAATGTCCCATACAACGTCGAAACAGTATCAATAAATGGAAGCTCTACCGTAGCCGCCGTGGCAGCAGCACAAAACGCCGACAAGGCCGAAGTAAATGGCAAAATGGCCGAGTTCCTAGCCCCCTGATTGGCATAGGTATCACAAACAGCCGCACTCCGTGCCTTCAATGCCACAGCATCCGTCGCTCGAGCCACAACACCCTCACACAATGCCAAAAAGTACGCACTCTGCGCAGCCGCCAATGCCGCCACAACAATACACTTGGTACTCAAATTCGGTCCACCCACAATACTCCCAATAATTGGTGCCGGCAACACCGACCAGGCAAAGGACCACCACCGATCAGTCTTCAACTTGGACCCCCTCACAATCTGTTCACTCGTTGACAACCACGTCCGTCCGACATTCCCACTCTTGGCAAATCGACGTACACCCACATTAATCGCCCTTCCGGCAAACTCACGTGTTTCCTCCAATGCCAAATTCGCCACGGCAGCTGCCAAAACACTCACCAGTGGACACAACAAGTACAATTCCGTCCGAAGCTGTACCGATGCTCCCGATAAATGTAAGGCTTCGACAATTGTGGGTGTCAACAATGCAAAACTGGCACAAGTCGCACCTACACCGACACACAATGGAGTGATCGCCTTGACCCGTTCGGCACTTGCCAATAATGCCTCTGCCTCCGCTGCACATTGGATTGTATTGGCAGCAATCTCTTTCCCATCTGCTACTGCCACACGTCCTAAATATTCACTACCAATGGTAATTGAGGCAGTAAAGGCTGCTGCGGCTGGGGCCAAGAGTTCAGTTACGGATGTGCCTGGGAAGGCAATGGGTCCCATACCAGATGTAATGATTGCACCAAATAATAAGGAGAATTCCGTTTTGGATAATGTGATTTTGGATGAGACAAGATCGTCAAGGAGGGACATGTCACGTTCAAGTGTTTTGAGTGTTGTTGCTATGGGTGTTGGATCGTCTGGATTGGTAGTAGTAGTTTGCTCTTCTTCTTCTTCTCCATTTTGTATTTGTGGTTTTGATTTGGATGCAGTTCGTCGTGTTGTTGCATTATCTACCATTGGTGATGATGCCATGGCACTTCTATTGTTGGTATCACTACCATCCAATAAGTCCACATTAGTAGTAGTAGTAGCAGAAGCAACAGTAGTTGACCCATCACCCTTCAATCTTCTTCTCAAACTAGGCAACCGTTGAATCAACTTGCTCATTCTCCCCCCATTACCACCACCAATACTACTGTTTTCGTCGTCAAAATCATTCATAATATTACTCCCATAAGTCCCATTCGGAAATCCAAAGGATCGTCGATCACTCTCCCTATCTACCGTACCACCCTCCGATCCATCCCATTGGACAACCTCACGACGTACATGAGCAAGTTCTTTTCGTTGCCATTGGAGGAATTCAGTGCGACTACTGCTGGATGTGTTATCGGTGCCGAATGGTACAGAGGAGATTAGTGGCGAAGAGGTCGTTTTTTCAATGAGGGAGGTTAGATCTTGTTCTTTTTTGTTGCCGTTGGTTGATTGTGGTTCGTTGGATGAAGATTTGAGAGTGACAAATTCGTTGGTTAGGCCCATTTGTCGCTTAGTGTGCTTGGATTGGCGCGGCTGTACGGAAGAGGATAATAATTTCGAATGGTGGTGATGATTGAATGCCTCGGCAATTTGTAGTGACGAGCTGTAGATTGTTATTAGTAGAGCGATGGAGAGAAGCAGCAGATTGTGGCTGCTTAAGCTGCAGCTGCTGCGATGATGTGTTTGAAATAATGTCGTCATTATGCCTTCGTAGAGATTTGTTGACGTACTCAGCTGGCTCGTTGCAAAAAACAATAATGACGATTTGATCTAGCTTCTCTATTGCAGAGGCTCGACGTAGCAAGAAGGAAGGAATCGATTTGTTTGATATCCTTTGAAGTGCGGTGTACACAAAGTTGTGTATCTTCTTGCTCTTCACCGTCGATCTTTTTTTTCTGGAAGCGCTCAACAATAATCTTTGCCACAGCGTTAATCTATCCGCTCAGCGGGTACGTACGGTACTCTCCTCAATGATGATTGCTGTGTTATATTCTCGATAATATCTTCCACTATATTAATATTATGCCAGAGCGCTGCCATTCATTTGCAACGCCGGCCATCTGCATCTTTCTCTTTGACGTGATGTTCCTTTTGCTACCGATGACGCGAAAAAAGAAAAGATGCGCTCGAGTCAGAGATGTTGCCGACGTCATAATTACGTCATCATGTGGCAAAAACGATGCCTGTCTCAATAATCACGCTGATTTATCGCAACTTTCCTATTCCTTTCCCTCAGGATACAGACAGACGTTTTTGCAGCCCCCTATTTTCCTTTTCCTTTTAATACTAATTCCTACATTGCTTTGTACGTGAAAGGGTAGACCTGATCACAGACACGTATCTCCGACACCCATCTGATTTTCTCCACCGCTCAATTTATTTCCGCCAAACAAATTTCGCTCTGCACCAAGCAAAGATAGCTGACTTCCCTACGGCAATCATCGTTAGTAGGTAGGGCAGAGCACCGTTCTATTTAGCAGCGATAATACTACATACCGTAATAATGTTTCAATCGACAATGTTGAAACGGGCAGCACGCCTCGCTGCACCAGCCGCAGCCGCTGCCGCCACTACAGCCGGTGTCGTTTCCATGACGTCATCGAATGGAGATGAGAGGCAACAGCAGCAAAAGCAAGTGCGTGGTGTGGCGTTTTGTGATGATAAGAAGGATGAGAGTGTTTTGAGTATGTTGGGTGACATTCAGGCTAGGGTGAGTTATACTGCTGTGATGTTGTATGTGTGATATTTTAAAATGTCAACACAAGATGTGATCTTGGCACTTTTGATTGATTGGATCTCTTCTGTTAATTGACCCGCCGAGAGCGAGTGTCAAGATCCATGCCATCAATACTCTTACCAAAGAACTAACCAATTATATATATGTATTTCATATATCTATTCACTGCTTCGCTTCATTGCTGTCAAAAACTTTCTGCACTACGAAAAATACTTCCATCAAAATACTACTATGCACACAGCTATCAGCACTTCAACAAAGCATCGGAACCTCCGCCAGCACCACAAGCGCCACCTACCAAAACGACGCCATCTCCACCGCCACCTCCACCAAGCCCGGCATCGACGTAGTCCTCGGATCACAATGGGGAGACGAAGGCAAGGGCAAACTAGTCGACATGCTCTCCCAAGAATACGACGTCTGCGCCCGAGTCGCCGGCGGGTCCAACGCCGGACACACCATTGTCGTCGAGGGCAAAAAGTACAAATTCCATTTATTACCCAGTGGTATCCTCAATGAAAAGGCGATGTGTGTCATTGGGAACGGGGTGGTTATTCATCTACCCTCCTTCTTGAATGAGATTGATGGGTTGAAACAAAGTGGTATTGATAGTGAGGGACGCATCCTACTCTCGGACCGTGCGCACATTGTATTTGACTTTCATCAAGAAGTTGACGGATTTCAAGAGAACAAGCTGGGACGGAACAAGATTGGAACGACCAAAAAGGGGATTGGTCCTGCCTACGCTTCCAAAATATCTCGTAATGGGATCCGTATTGGAGATTTGAAGAATTTTGATTTCTTTGAGATGAGATTCAGGGAGTTGGCGAATGCCACGATGAATTCGTATCCTGGATTGGAGATTGATATTGATGGGCAGTTGGCGTACTATAAGAGTATTGCCGAGAGGGTCACGGCCATGACGACGGATACGATTGAGTATACGAATGATGCGTATGATTCGGGAAAGAGGATTTTGATTGAGGGTGCCAATGCTACCATGTTGGATATTGATTTTGGAACATATCCGTATGTGACTAGTTCGAATCCATCGATTGGGAGTGTCTTGACTGGGTTGGGTGTGAGTCCACGCAAGATTAGTGGGATTTATGGTACCACCAAGGCGTACTGCACGCGTGTGGGGGAGGGACCTTTCCCTACCGAGTTGGACCGTAATGAAGGAATTGGTGAGCATTTGGGTGTGGTGGGTGCCGAGTGGGGTACTACGACCGGACGTGCTAGGAGGGTTGGTTGGTTGGATATCCCCCAAATGAGGTATTCGACGCTTATCAATGGATTCACGGCACTTAACTTGACCAAGTTGGATGTACTTACGGGGCTTCCTGAGGTGAAAATCGGACATGCATACAAGCACAATGGTAAGATCTTAAATACAATGCCTTCTTGCCTCAAGACCATGTCGGAAATTGAGGTGGTTTATGAAACGTTGCCCGGATGGACGGAAGATATTTCACGTGCACGAAGCTTTGAGGACTTGCCTGTGAATGCTCAGAGGTATGTGCTTCGTGTGCAGGAGTTGTTGGGTGTTCCTGTGCGATGGATCGGGTGTGGTGCGAATCGATTGGACATGATTGACAGGGGTGATGGATGGGATCTATCAAAGCTTGAGGGTGAATCTAGCGAGTAAGAAAAGTGACATAACATAGTTACTGTTGTTGGTGGGTGGGTAGTGGGAGAATTAGATAGGGAGGAACTAGAGTGTGGTTAGATAGATTGAAGTGGAGGAGATTATTGGAAGTTGGAGCGAATTGCGACTGCTAAGAATACTAAATTCAGTTATGTTATCAATGAACTTAATCGCAAATCACGCGAGGGAGGCTGAACTGTGAATGAAGCGGATGAATGGAGGCGATGCATAGAAGTAGCTTACACAAGCTTCAAATCGCAACACATCATTAACACGTGAGCCACCCCTCTCATCCACTCTCTAGCAGCTGAAGAGCTAAATAGGAATAAGTGCATTCTGCATAAGTACCCTATTAACGAAGAGCTACAATATAACTAATAATGACCCCTAATTCAATTTTATCTATCACCACTACAATAAGTACACAAACAGACTCGAGTTTAATTTCCCTCCTCGGCCTCTACTTCTGCAACGGCAGAGTCTTCCTTCTCTTCCTCAGCCGCTGCGTCAACTACTCCTTCATCGCCCACAGCTTCTCCAGCATCAATCTGAGCCACCTCATCAGTTCCCAAATCATCTTCGAGCTTACTACCACCTTCTCCATCGACCTCATCTTCCACCAACTCATGCCACGCCACACGCATAGTCACCATTAGCATGCTGAAAATAGAAATAACGAACAGACTTGAAAACATTGGCCCGAGGAGGTTGACAAAATCAGTGCAAATAAGTTGATACGCCAAAAATGAATAGATCGGGAAGAACTCTTTGCATAGCACCAACTTTCCGACTGTAAGCACAGCGCCCATAGCACCCCCAACATGGTTGCGTAGAACATTGGCCAAAATGCTCAATGCGTTGACGGGATCACCCTCGGTGCCATCAACACCCAACCCGCAAGCTTTACGCAAAGGTCCTTCACCCATGTTATTCACTAACTCGAAGAATTGGTCTAGTACAACCCGCGTACCGATCAGCGCTTCGTATGCAACGCTCATAAGCCTTGGACGGTCTGCTAATTCACATCCATTGAAATAGAAGTAAGCAAACTTGTAGCCAATAGGTGAGATGTTCGCAAGGGTTTGCTCGAAAATTTTATTCATCTGAACATTGGGTGACACCACACAATAATCACCCGTTACAACACCAAGCGCGAGGAAAACTATTGTGAAAATCCAAACTAAAAGTCCGACGAGGATGAAGATGGGTAGAATAATGTTGTCATTGGCACACCGAAACAGACGAGGTTGCTTGCCAATCCATGCCAAAATTGTCCCAACGATGAAGAAAGATGTGAGGCCTATCAAGATGGCAGCGAAAACCACAATCACGTATAGATATGGAAGGAGAGATTCCAACGAGTCTTGAGCATCACTGGCCTGCTGGTATATCTTCTCAAGGGCCGTCTGTAGACGCCTGAAAATGTCGAGCAAAAAGCTAGAGGAGTCTTCCAACTTTTTATTGACCGATTGAGTGAGGGTGGCTACATCAATCTCGACCGTCACATCTGTTGTGAAGAGTTTTGTCACGTTGTATCCATTGATGATCAAATCAGTGCCTGTAAAGTTATCGGCCAGACTTAGGATGGTATAGTTGATTCCATCCTTTTCCACAATCGTTTCAGTGATTGCATCCACTGCATCAGAAGCCTGTAATTGTAAAGCTCTCTGACCATCGCCGGGAATGATTTCTGTGGCAATGTCGGTACCTTCTACAATCAAAGATCGAACAAGTTCCTTCAACTTGGCAACTAACATCCTGATTCGGTTGTCCCCGCCTGCATCATTCTCTCCCAGGAAACCCTTCAAACCCAACACTTTGCCCAGGATGCCTTGGATTACGCCACCCTCGGGATTTTGAAGATCATCCAAGAAGGTCACAACTGTAAAGACTTTCTTTTTGGCAGCATCAACAGCACTATCCACAGCATTATTCACAAGATTCACAGCGACCGCCGTGGCAGCCTTGCAAACGATACGCTCGTGAAGAGTAGAAGTCTCTTGACCATTTACATTCGGCGACTCGATCTGTTCCAATGTACCCAGTCCAAAGTACGCAACCTCTCCTTCGACAGAAAAGCAACCATGAGACTCAAATACACCAGTCCCATTGAACTTCAATCCGAGCTCTTCGCTTCTTTTTTGGCATTCTTCGACGGTCATGCATGCTTTGTTAGTCACCGCCCCCGTGACAGTATCAATCGCGTTCTCCGTAGTTTGCACTGCTGATCCAACGGCAGTTTGCACCTGCTGAGTCATATTTGTAGCGACATTTCTCTTATTCGCTCCTCCACCACCATTACCACCCACAACTCCACCCACCGCATCCAACGCCTGATCCTTCACCTCATCCACCTGATCAATAAGCGCCAATTTGATCAAATTTCCTCTCAACAACAACTTGGCCAATGACATTTTCACATCAATCCTCCCACCATTTGCCAATGCAAGGGGACACCACGGCTTTTCCTCAAATCCAGCCTGAATCTGAGATTTGGTCCGATTGAACCACTCCGCCTTTTTCCGTGCCATTTCCTCATTGGAGGCAATGTACTCATCCACTTCTGTCTTGACAGCGTCAATATGACCGGAGACTTTGCCAAGACCATGGTCGACTGAGTCTAGAATGCCCTTGAATCCACGGTATCCATCGAAGCAGAGTTTGATGGAGAAGATGATGACAAGTGCGGCAGATATGAGGAAGATGATACGGATGGCGAGCATGGTACGTCGGGATGCCTTTTGACGTTTTTGGAGGTATTCGTCGGTAATGACAATATCAGTTGTGGTGTTATCGATGGCCTTGTCTTGCGGTTCGTTATCATCACCGTTGTTGTCGCTGCCGCCCTTATTCTCTTGACTGGCCACGGCAGCCACTGCCATTTCTGCCTCACCAACAACAACAACATCGCCACCACCACCATCGCCACCACCAACCACCCTCTTGACCGACTGATTCACACTCTCAATCCCTCCCCCCACAACCTTCTTCACCTTCCCACCACCATCACTAATCTTCATCATCATCAATCTCTTGTCCCTCAACTCCTTCTCCCTCCTCAAACTAGCCTTGGTGGGTACACTCGGTGGTTTCCCCGCCAACCATCCACAAAAGACATTGCGAGTACAACATCCTCCCTTGGCACGAATGGATTCACGACAGGTAATGCAACAGCAATCTTGATTGATGGGAATATCATCCTCATCCTCATCATCTTCGTCATTGTTGCTATCAGTACCATTGTGAAGTGCCCTCATGGAACTCTTATCAACTTCCAAAGTACCACCACCGCCACCACCATCATCATTACTACTACTCCCATCCACCAAAAGCTGCTGCTGCTGATGATCTTTCTTCACATTTCTCTTCTTGGTTCGACGACAACACCTCCACCTCCAACAACAATCAATCCGTCCAACCCTCAACAAAATCAAACAAGTTCCCCAAAGGATATAAATCAAAAATATCAAAATGCTCACTGCCGCAATCCCTTTGATGTAATCTTCGGCATCGTTTCGATTGTAGGTGATGCCGCTGGTTTGAGAGGGTGGGATGTATTCGATACTGTTGGCTAGTGCTGTACCAGCATTAGTGTTGTTGTTGTTGGGGAGGAAATTGCTCCACTTTCCACCAGCAGTATCGACACCACTACTACTCCTACTCCCCTCCTCCTCACTGGAACTTTCACCCAACAAGGCAATCGCCGCAATATCATTCGTAAAGCCCACACGTGGAAAATTATGCAATGCTTGAATACGACGTTGTGGACCTTCGAATGGTGGAGGGGTGTAGTTTGATTCGGATGGTTCGGGGAGGAAATTGGTGCGGTAGATTTGTTGAAGGATGGTTTTGGTCATGTCTGTGGCGGAAGAGGATTGTTCGTTAGAGGAAGACGACATGATGATGATGATGATGTCCTGCTGCTGCTATATTATTATATAATAGGAGCCTTTGGGCAGGGCTTTGGCTGTGATTGATCGATATGTATTGTGAGAGATGTAGAGCAGCCGCTGACTTTGCTACGACTACATGAACATCATCTTTATGTCTCTATGTCCGAGGAAATTTTGCGAAGAAGTTGAAAGGCGCCAAAACCGGGAGTGGCGGGCTGTTTGAGATGGCATCTTATTTAATTTTTACAAGACCAAATTCTACCCGCCCAGGCGAGCGGCAAGCTGCCGACTAACTGTGAAGGACAAACTAAGTGGACAATATTATAATCACTAACTTATCAGAGCAAGTCATGTTTTAGAGTCAGATCAGAATGCTCGAATTAGTCCGAAATAATGTGGAGACAGACTGCCTACCTGTATATCTAACGGTAAGATTATGATGCAGAAGCCTTACCCTTACTTGGTGCCTTTCTCTTCTTTCCTTTTGCTGCTTTTTTCGGTTTCAAGGAATCAATCCTTTTCATTTCTTCATCTACTTCACGTGCCCACACGTGCCCTATATCATTCATGTGACTAGGTCCATTGCTATCTTTATCATCTGAATCATAGCATGCGTAGTGGTCGACTGCCGCGCCTCCGGCTGATCCATATTTAAATGGAACTGCAAAATATCCACACATCTCCATAATATTTTCTTGTAAGAATTTTGGATCGATTCTGCCTCTCAGTGATGAAACATAATCCGTGTATTCCTCCGATGATGGGAGCGGTGGTTCACCATACAGAAACATTGGATGATCATCAAGTCCCGTCAATTGAACAGCGACGGGATAATCACGGCGACGCCCAATGACTGGATCACTCTTGCAAAAGGGCATCTGTACCAAGAAATCATTCGAGCCCACCTTGCGCAAGTTCCTTCGCAAACAGCCTCGATCAAGGTGTAGGTGTTTGTTGGCTTTCTCGACCGACCAGTGAGAGTCATCTTCCTCTGGCTTACCCCGCAAACATTTGGGCTGCATGACATTGATATCAGGGCTAAGAGGAAGCGGTCCAGCATATTCTTCACTCTTCGTGCAAGTAATTTTATATGAAGTAAAGTACTTCACCAAACCATCCTGTAACAGTGCCGTCGTTCCAGGCTGAAAGAATACAGCACTGATGCAAGTCGAGTGGATGCACGCTTTCATCTTTTCAAAATGACATCCAAAATTCTTCCTTCTCATTCGAATCATATCATCATAATCAAGGGTCGAGGAGTAGAAAGGCATTTCCTGATCAATAAAGGCACCTGTACGCGAGACCCTCTGCCGAACCGCTCCACCAGTGTCTAAGAGACCTTTATCAGGCCAGCCATAATCTTCTCTTTTCCCATTTTCAACAAAGTATGTTTCTCCTATTTGCACATACTCCACATCATCACCAGTAATAGGTTTCTCGCCTTCACGATTGTTGATATTTGGAACCCTCCATTCATGCGTTTCTCTTCTACCGTGATTACCACAATTCATTGTCAGACAAACCACTCGATGGAGCTGAAATAAGTTTAGACTGGCGGGAACTTGCACGACGGCGTGAGCCTTGAACTTTTCCTCTGCATAAGAACCGTCAGAACGCTCGTGTCCTTCGATCTTTAGAGTCAAAACTGTGCGATCTGGCCTATTCACAGCAGGGAGAATAAAAGTGGAATCAGATGCGCCACAGGTAATGGGAAAACTTTTGTTTTCGGCGATGACTGGTGTCATCAGATCCTTGAACTCATTCCATAAGCGATCAACTTTCGATGCTTGATTTCGTTTCTGACTTTGGAGCAGCTTTTTATTCATTCCTTCACTACCATTATTCCAAGGAGAAGAATCATCTCCCCCACTCTCAAAATCGAGAGTCCACTCCAATTTGCCCTTATCAACTTTCTCTTTAATTAGCTCTGGACCTCCCAACGCGAGCACTACACTTTTGTGAATGGTGGACGTTTCTGGATTCGTCGACCAATCAGCTGAGAAGTGAAAGTGCTTTGTCCGTAGACCAAAATTTCGATTCTTTTTAAAGACAGCATTCATGACCTCCCGAATGTATTGTATGCCAAGTGGACCACATGTCCGTATGTAATTGGATATAGCAGTATACGCGTTTTCTTCAGAAGTCTGCGGTTTACCCTTCGATTTTTCCTCCGCCTTGTCAGATGCCGGCTTTGTCACGGCCAAGCTCCCATCTGCATCAAAAGTGTGGTCTCCCTTGGGTAGCAACTCTCTGCATAACGTTTGCAACGATGGAATATATTCCTTACGTCGAAGTGTAAACTCTAATCCGCCAACCCACCCACTCGTGTCAAAGTTCCATTCATAAAGTCCTGTTCCTGCACCCATTTCACATTGAGGAATTTGAGGATAGCTCGTCAGCTGTGGGTACAGGTCCAATAGATGATCTGACCTTGCCACAAGTATTTCTACATATTCGTAATAATGTCTGTTTCCAGAGACATATTTTGAAGGAAGTGAATCGGAGTACTTGATTGGCAAGGGGAGTGGAAATAAATAATCTTCTCTGCAACTTTCATCACATTCAGCCGTCTCATCAATATCTTCATTCGTCTTTTTGACCCATTCCACTGCTGCCTCCTTGTATTCCTTCGTTAGATTAGGAAGAAATTCATCCAAAACTTCCGCATAAAGTTTGCCAACAACCTGTTCAGGAGAGATCCCAGTTAAATCACAGAGAGATCGATTCCACTCAGTAATTTTTCCTGAATTACAATCCAAGCGAAGTTGTGGAATATGTATTGCATCTTCAGGACGCAGCATGTGAAACAGATCCTTCCCCCCATGAAGGTGCTCCCATTCCCATCGATTTCTTTCTAATTTGAGCTTGTGGATCTGATGACTCATGAAAAGAGGTGCACCGCCACCAATTTGTTTGGCCCAAGATCGGTTCGCCTCACTTTCTATTTTGCACATTTCTGTCCAGGATAGTTTGTGATCGGCCGGTCCCCATAGTTGCCGGCGTCGCCGCTCATCGGCTTCGTGTTGGTTTCGCCACCCATCCATTGTAGCACAAAATAAGTGATGAAAGTGCTGAGGATGCAGGAGAATTAGGCCCCCCCCCCCCGCAATATACTCCTCCCCTTGTGCTGTTGGCTTGCTGCGGTTGGATGGGCAGCAGTTGTTGCAGATTTATTATTTACTGAGTTGTGCTGGAGAGAGCGTAGCTAGCTAGCACACCAAACCTAACCAATGACCGACCAATGACGGAGCACGGAGCGCCGGCCGCCCGCCCGCCGCGGCTGAGGAAGTTAGTTGACGAGGTAGGCAGAGGCGAGTGGCGGACTTTTTGAGATGGGCGTCTTCTCTCCGTCGCAAAAAGTGACGATTCGTTAAAAACGACATAAAAGGAGCTATGTATGGATGGTATCTTTGAAACCCACCCAACACCCAACCACGCTTCGACCACCTAAAATACAGCGCAACAGTCAATCGATACAGCCAGTAATGTTATCAGATTCATATAGGTGTTAAGGAAATATTCCTGATTACGTAACACTCAGTCTTTGTCTTTGTCTTCATCTTCATGCATGCCAGATCCAGATCCAGATTCATTCTGGCAGATACACAGATGCATTCCGTTGCCATCTGCTTCGTGTGGGCACCCTTACATCATTTAAGTCATCTGCCATGAGAATGTGGAAATAATTGAAGAAAAATGGCATTCTTCTTTCGTCCCAAAGCGACATTCCTCGCAGACTACTCTTACTCTTGCGTCTCTAATGACACCCACTGCAAGACTCTTTGAAAATGCTCTCTCTCAACATCCAGAAGTTCATCATCGCCTACCACGCAGCACCAACAATCTGATCTGCCGTGACCAAAGCAAAGCTTGTACAAGGACTTGGCAAAGAAGCCAGTAAGTATTTTGATCGGGAGCTCGATTGAAATTAGTTGGGTAACTTGGTTACTGTATTACTGACGATACTATATTCATAAAAGGTGTGTGTGTGAGAGAGTGTGAAAATTTGAAGCATGTTGATCTGGTTAAAGGAGAACTACACGAAACTATTACCGCTTTGATGATGGACGAGTGTACAAATGATTGTGCAGCGGCAGGCGTTCGTTCTGTTTTAAGTATGTCGTATGCTAGGTCACTGGATGGAGGAGGCCGGCCTCATATATGACGGAAGAAAATAGGCCCATGACGTTTCTAAAGAGTATCCAATCGCACGTACATAGTACAGCCTTCCACCGTCGAGATTTAATAGTACCATACCTATTGTACCATGTTACCTGCTCCATCGACTTCGAAAACGGGAACCACAGCAAGGAACCACAGGGTAACAATGTACGATCAAGATGATAATAAGTTGTTGTTACCGCACCACCAAAAATAATAGGAGTACATACTTACTTACTTTATTCGACACTCAACAATGGCTGCCGTTGCCTAAATAACATCGACGGCAAAATGACTAACAACAGTAACATTACTATTTCATCACGGCAAAAAAGGCCAAGGAGACGCCAACACCCCACAATGACATCATTATGCAATCATCCACATTCCATGATCTCCTCCTCATGGTCATTCTTCCTCACACTACTCTTCCTATTACGAGGATCCATCATGATCCAACCATCCACCGCTACCACAACAACTTCCCTCCAAGGATTTCTCTACTGGGATGCCAATTCAAACGGTATTCTCGATCAAGGCGAATTGTTCACGGGTGTAGTTGATACTACTGTCCAATTACGACATTGTGCAAGTAGTACAGCAACAAAAGTAGATGAAATGATTATTGATACGACAATTAGTACATGGCATCCAGCCAAGCCAGGAGAGAAATATGCAGGTCATAATGCGATATATCCCAATGGGGGATATTACAAGTTTGATATTAATGATCAATGTTTGTTAACGGATGCTGATTTAACTACTGCTACTAACAATAATGGGGCAGGATGCATTTTGGTAATTCAATCTACAGAAAATTATCAAATTACCAGTTCATTTCCATTACGACATTTGAATTATCATGAACGGGACTTTACCAATGGTGGAGATGATGATGGTGGGAATGTTTACAGTGATTATGGTGGGAGGGCATCACAGGTGTTTGATTGGATACCCTATCAGGATGTTATGCCCGACAATGATAACAACAACAATTCTACGACGACGAATGAATTATCATCATCATCGATCATTAATCATGGTTATCAGGCAAGAACATTGCAATGTTTTGGATATCATCCTACCAAACGTGCATGGTACATTTTTCCTTCTTCCACCTCGACAACAACAATTGACAGTGGTGATGCTGCTACAACTGCTGCTACTACTATCTCCTCCTCTACAACGGCAATACAACTAGCCACACCAAACGAATACCAATATAACTACGATACACTCATCTATGGACCAAATGGGAATACGGACGAGGTGGATGTGTATGATACAACCTTGAGTGTAACTCCGGTGGGATTGAGTGAAAATGGGTGGCCATTGGAGTTGAGGGTTAGTACAGATGTAACTGTGGCCGGAATAGACAACAACAATGGTGGAGGTAGTGGGAAAGGACGATACACTGATAACAATGGAGGATTGATTCTAGGATTGAAATTGGATAAGGATCGGACTACAGGAGACTATGTATTGTTGAGTGATAAGGGTACGTTGAGTGAGGGTAAGGGTGCATCATCCAATAGTGGAGAGGGAGAGGCACGATTTGAATTTGTGTCCAAACGAAGTGGAGATGAGGTAGAGTTTGTTTCGGCATTGACGTATTTTAAAGACAGGGGGGGTGTTGGGGATGGAGATGATGGTGGGAATGACGACAGTACTAATAACAATGGTGGTGGTGTCATTGCCGTCTCTCTCAACAATGATGGTATAGAATACGAACATGACAATGTCAATGGAATATTGGAAAATCCACGAGTTATGATTGATGTCATTCAATCGTTTTTATTGGAACGAGGGAATTTGAAGTCGTTGGAGGGGGGAGCGTTGGAACTTGTGGGTTTGACGGTTGTTTTATTGAATCAGTGGTCCTTGGTGACTGTGGTGGATAAGGCACAGAAGAATCAAGAGAGGGGGAGTACTACTCTGTCGACGAGAGACTTGGTCGTATTGGCAGGGGAGGATGAAGAAGAGGGGGACAAGGAGAGGTCTCTTCGAGGATCTCTTTCGTCCAAGAGAGGCAATAGCAACAATAAGGGCACTCGTCGTGCGTCCTCCTCCAATCGTCTAGTGCGGGGAGGCCATAACCAGCAATACTCCTCCCCCTCCCAACATAGGAGCATGATTGCCCTCTCCGATCCACATTTGGTCTTTGAATTCGCCGTATACGCCAAGTACAGGGAAAGCGACGCCCCCAGCCAAGATGCAGTAGCCCTCCAAGTGTCGTCTAATTTTGGAAATATCGTTGCCAACATCTGCAATAGTAAGCGTGAAACATTAATTGCCAGGATTCGCGGACGCAGTGGGTACTTCCAGGGCTGCAATCCAACAAAGACGTCAACCAACAACAATGAGAATACAGATGGAGGTGTCACCTACACAGCCTTTGGTGGGGAAGAAAAGGATTACGTCGAGATTAATATCGGGGTTGTGAATCGATTTGATTGTGATAAATTACTCCCACTGTATTACTTTGAGCTGGAGAGTTTGGCAGTGAGGCCAATCATTGATAATTCTGGTGGGATTTTGAGTCGTCAGGGGGGAGTGCTCTCGAAGGCGTTGCAACTTTTGCAAGTTGACGATGGTTATTATGAAGCGAAAGACACTCCAGCTGCAAGTGGTACTCCCACGACTGCCATTTCAATATCAATTTCAATAGTTTTGAGCATACTGTTTATTGCTCTCGTGGCCGCGGTGTGGTATGTCCGAAGAGAACGCCGCAAGCTGCGCGTGGAGAGGGAAAGGAGACGAAAGGCAAGGGAGGCCAAGTTGGCGGCAAAGGAAGCACGAAAGCAGCGGAAGATTGATCGAAGTCTTCAGAAAGAAGCGAGAGGAAGGAAGGAAAGGGTAGCACCTTCGAATTTGGACGAAGAAGAACCTATTCCAGTGAAAGTGGATGATGCTTCCAATTTGAGCAATGATCTTGAAGGAGACAAAAACTTGTCAGAGGAAGAAAGGATCAAGCATGTACCTGATGACGAATCTGATGACGATAGTGAATTGGAGAGGCTTTTCGACAAGCCTGAATCAGACTTGAATTCTCGTGATGAAAAGGATGCTCTTCCTGTCACGGAGCCCAGGAGAAGGAAGAAGAAGGCAGAAGGTGGATCTGAATCGGATAGTGATCATTTCAACGCAAGCTCGAGCTCGGTTAGGAGGCAAACGAGGAGGAAGAGGAGAAGGAGAAAGAAGACAGATGGTGGGTCGGAAACAGACAGTAAGACAACTGATCACAGTGCTTCAAATATCTCTGGAATGAATTATACCGCTTCATCAAGGGATGAGCACCAAAGTGTGGACAAAACTCCGGCCACTCGATCGCAGTCATCCCACCACGAATCGGACCCAACCTCGGGCAAGGGAGATGCTGATGTGGAGCCGGAGTTTTTCCCTGCCCGTATTGAAGTTACAGAAAGAGGGTTGCAGAAAGGCATAAGCGATATTTCGCTGGGTCTGGCTGCTTCATTGAAGAAATCTTTCACTAGAGCAGCGGCGACACTGAAAGATTTGAAGGAAGATGTCTCTGATTCTGAGAAAGGGGATCATTCACGAAAGCAAAAGAAGGAGGGGAAGAAAGAGAAGAATGATTCTGCCGATCATTCACACAAAGACAGCAACGGAGCATCAACGCAAACTAGGAGGAGGAGGAGAACTCTTACGAAGGTGATGTCTTCTTTCAGGAAATCGAGCACTGAAATCAACGCAGAGGAGGGAGATGCCAATGGAAGAAGAAGACGAGCTAGCCGACCAGGTCTCTCAAAGGTAATGTCTTCTTTTGTAAAGCCAGCCAATGAAGTTGGACAGGCAAAAACTTCAGGAAGGAAGGCGCCTGCTCGGAGTAAAAGGCTTTCCCAGGTTGGTATGTCAGTGAGAAATTTAGTTATTGGAGAACTTAGCTCAAGTGATGATAGCTCGTCAGACAGCGACAGCAGCTCCGACAGTGAGTCTTCCTCGTCATCTGATAGCTCTGCAGATGTGAAACGAAGAGTTAATGCGAGAAAGGCCGTCTCTCGCAAGGCTTCCACCGGGAGCAAGCCCAGGAAGGAGAAGGCATCAGACGCAGATACCAATGGGCACAGAAAGCACAGCAGGCGAGGTCATGGTGACAAGCGAGCAAGCGTGGATCAAACAGAGAAGCTTTTGGAATCTGAAGAAATGTCCAAAACGAATGACTACCTACCTCATAAGTTGGATGCGAAATTTGAAGACGGGTCGACTGCTGCTGTCGCGTTGCCAGAATCCCCTTCGACGGAATTCTCACGAGTCGATGACAGTAGCTGTGCTGCTGTTGCCACACTGAAACCGCCCTCGGAGAGATCATTAGGGTCGAGAACGAAATCATCCAAATCTAACTCCGATTCTCATCGGGCGGATGCTGGATCAAAGAGAAGTGACTCTCACAGCCATCGCGAGAGGCGGAAAAAAGATAAATCCAGCAGCCATCATTCGTCTTCGAAGAAAACTCACAAAAAGAAGAAGGACAAAGCGGACGAGGATGACACTGCACGCAGGCTCAATCGTCAGGGTTCTCGTAAGGCACTGAGCAATTTGAGGTCGTCTCTCACGCGGTCAATCTCTGGTTCCATGAAAGGGATTAAACTATCTGATCCTGCGAAGTCGGCCCTCGAAAGCGAAGAAGACACTAAAGATTCCAAGAGAAAGTCTAAGCAGTCATCGAAAAGAAAGAGCTCTCACAAGCATCGTCATCGCGACGATTCTGAAAGGGGTTCACATCGCGAAGTTGATTCTGATAGAGGTGAGAAACATTCAGATCAAAACTCAGAACGTGATGCTGAGAGAAGAAAAAAGCAAAGCCGCAGAAGAAACTCTGACGACTTATCGGACCGTGATACCGACCGTGGTGCTTCACACAAAAGCAAGTCTCACAAATCATCCCAATCCCATCGCACCAAGACGAAGTCGTCATCTTCGAAGCATACGAGTCATAAGAAGAGCAGTGGGGATGGGGAAAAGGTTAGAAAGAGGAGGGTGACTGAGAATGCAAATTAGGAGATATGTGTAAGTGTGAATAATTTGTAGTAGTTGAAACTGTACAGTTGTAGCCCAATAGTATGGTACTCTTTATTATATGATTAGTGGTATTTTCGAACCGACCTCCAAGGTGCTTGGCTTGGTCAGCCTTGGAGAGCCAGCAAAATCATCTCACAAAGATAGTTTTTGATTGCTTGAAGTTGAAGAAAACATTGCTGTGCTCGACATGCAATCGGAGATGGGAAAAGGAAGTCTTACTATGAATAAGGCAAATAATATATTGTACTTATTTATTTAATCTGGCAATGTGTCAATTGTCAATGCTTCATTGATTCACAAGTACGTACGCACGATCAGAGTCCAGAGTCCAAGCCTGTAGAATAAAAGAAAGCGAGTCCCGAACGACACATTTCCACGACCAAGCCTTCCTTCCCTTCTCGTGAAGGTACATCATAAAATACACTAAACAGATAACAACCATGGCAGCACCAGCCCCCTACCACCCGCCACTAACCCTCCCGTCCATCCAGCACATTGCACTGTCCTCCAAATCCTACCGTGTCTTTGGATTAGCCGATGAGGCTTGGCAGATTGCACGTGATGATTTGATGGCGAAAAGAATTGGCGGCGGCGAAGGCGGCAATAGTGAAACGGAAGGAGAAATGATGGAAATTTGTGATGCAGTTTGTACAGCATTGCAAGAGGATGCTGGTGGATTTGGTACTGCTGGATTTCATTTGGTGAGTTGTGTGGTTTGATTTGTTTGGCGGCGTCCGTATTGCTTCTTGCTGATATGTTATATCTATTATATACATACTATCGTTTGACCATATCTTATGTTGTGCACTGCGTTGAATATCCACCGCTTGCAACTAACTCCACCAATCGATCAATGAATAACAGGAAAAAGTTCAAAATGTCAAATTGTCCACTACAAACTCGGCCATGTTCACTGGCACATTGTATCCAAATGATCCCACCACCGTAGCTACTGGTAACGAAGAACCACATCGACACGTCTCGCTAACTCCACAAAGATTGACAGAATTAAATAATCCAACCAAGAAGAACCAACGTGGCAATGATGACTATTACTCTACTCTATTTGAACATGGTCATAATAATACTACCAAAACTGACGCCGGAAATCACGATCCAGATGGTGGTCGGTTCAAATTGCGAGTGGTAATAAGCAAGGCAAATGAGGGGGTGACTGCGACCAAGTATTATAATGGTTTGTTTGACTTTGTTTCGAAATCGTTGGATGACAACAGCAGCAGTAATGGTAATGGTGGAATTACAGAAGAAATGGTACAACAAAATGATCAATTGCAGAGGTTGAAACAGCAGGTGTTGGATGCTAGGATTGCCAATCAAGATGAAGTGAATAGCGACAATGATGATGCCAGTGAAAACCACCACAGCAGCAGCAATAGCAATATGGGAGGGAATGATCAACCAATATTGGGGTATGAAGTAACAATTATGCTGTGTGAACCACACATTCAAAATGAGGATATTGTCATTCCACCTCCATCCTATTTGGATAAATGTCATGCCAACTTCAAAGCAGTGCCATGTCCTAATGAAGAAGATGATGACGGTGCAAGTTTCAATGAATGTCGGCGTAACAGCCACAACAGTCAAGGAGGAGTATTCAGTAATGGAAATGTATGCCAATCACTCCAATTTGTTGCACCGGGGCCATGGGAAAAAGCGAATTTAAATGCGTTTGAATTGATTGCGTTGGATATCAAAAAGGCTTTGGTGAGGGTGGAATTTCCGATATTTCCGGAGGGGTGTAGGGAGAAGACTTTTAGGGAGGTGTATCAGTTGAATGCTCGGGTGAGTTCTTGTCATTTTGTCCCTTGGACATGTGCAAATCATTTTTGTGGTAGTACTTGATTAAAGTTGCTAACTTTCTCTTTTCTATTTTGTCTCTTTTAACTTGATGGATGCAAATGGTTCGGCCATATTGTACACCCCAACAGCTCCAATCCGGTTCCTATGCTACCGTATGCCGGGGCACACACCGTGCGACAGGAAAGAAGGTAGCCATCAAGTGTGTCCTTCGGCAAGATCTCCCCCCAGACGACGATACAGCCATCTACGATGAAGTTCTCATCCTTTCTACACTTCGACATCGCTACATCTGTCCGCTACTTGATTTTTTCGAAGAGGTGGAGTGTTATTACCTTGTCATGGAGCTCATGTCCGGTGGAGACTTGTTTGATAGAATTGGCAAACGAAAAACTTATACTGAGAATGATGCGAGGAATTTGTGTCGGAACATGTTGGAAGCAGTCCGATATTGTCATCAAAATTCCGTCGCTCACTGTGATATGAAACCAAAGAACTTGTTACTATTGGATGATGATGACGATGTGAACGTGAAACTGTCTGATTTTGGATTTGCCACCAGAGTCTACGAACCGCGTAGTTTAACGAGTCAATGTGGGACACCCTTCTTTGTTTCGCCCGAAGTTCTGATGCGGTCACCGTATGATCAACAGTCGGATATGTGGAGTGTGGGTGTGATCATTTACCTTCTGCTAGGTGGAGATCTGCCATTCATGGGAAGGACGCAGAAGGAATTATTCCGATCCATTGTCTTGTGCGACTATGACTTCCCGGAGGAGAGTTGGGCACATGTTTCGGATGAAGCGAAGGACCTCGTCAAGAAGCTGCTGGTGACAGATCCAAAGAAACGACTCACGTCAACGGCTGCCATGCAAAGTCCTTGGATGCGACAAGGGAATAAATTGCTGGCGAAGAATGATCTTGAGTATACAAGTCGTAGGCTCAAGACCTTCAATGCAAGAATGAAACTCCGCTCATCAATGATTGCTGTGACGTTAATTACGAGTGCAAAGTTGAGCGTTTCAAAGAAGTTTGGCGCAACCAATAGCGACCGTAGCTTGAACTCGGAATCGCAAATGAATGTGGAGACTGCTACAAAGAAGTTGCCGAGCTTTTTAGATCTGCCTGAAGAGAAAAATGACACTTACCAGGAGTAAAGATATATNTACAAAGAAGTTGCCGAGCTTTTTAGATCTGCCTGAAGAGAAAAATGACACTTACCAGGAGTAAAGATATATGGCTAAAGTATAGTTTCGGTTTATTTTTGCCTCGGTAATGCATCTACTTTCGATTGTCTGTAGCATCAATAGACATAACGTTCGCGGATCGTGGATCTTCTCTCCTCGCCGAGATGAGATTATTCGCATTGCGCCATCATGTAATGACAGCAATTCTGCTCTTTGGAACGCAACCCTAACTCTCAACTTTTAGGTAAGTCCAACAACAACTTCTCTTAGAGTAGGAAAATAACTATGATACAGCATCAATTGCACATGATACAAATGACGAACGAATGAACTGGGGTATTTGTTGAGGCAAGAAAATAAGACTGAAAAATTGATGAATACATTTGTTGGGTTGTTCTTGTCGGACATTGGTCAAAATCTACCCACCCTTATGACAAGACGAAGATCAAAACGAGGATCAATTTGGACGCGTAGTCGTCGGATTACGACGCAGCGAGCTTGACGACATTTGCTTGGAAGTGCCACTGTCAATCAAATGTCCACACCGAGGACTTGTTTTGCAAAGATT